>OZ037847.1:600000-885000 GCA_964035575.1 Rhynchopus sp. YZ270_cl-10 | reverse complement strand
AAGCTAGCCCCTTTCACGGTCGCTGTGGCCTCGGGACGTTTACCCAGCAAATATGGGTCTAATTCCCAAGGCTACCAATCCGACTTAAACCGACTCAGTAGGGTCGGGTCGGCCGACCCAAACCTACCCAGCAAAAAAGGTCAAAAAATAGATGTCAATTTTGAGACACTTTTTTTCCAACTTTTTCCTTAGGGATTTTTCGGGTACTTAGCGAAATTTTCGCCATCGAAAGCTAGCCCCTTTCACGGTCGCTGTGGCCTCGGGACGTTTACCCAGCAAATATGGGTCTAATTCCCAAGGCTACCAATCCGACTTAAACCGACTCAGTAGGGTCGGGTCGGCCGACCCAAACCTACCCAGCAAAAAAGGTCAAAAAATAGATGTCAATTTTGAGACACTTTTTTTCCAACTTTTTCCTTAGGGATTTTTCGGGTACTTAGCGAAATTTTCGCCATCGAAAGCTAGCCCCTTTCACGGTCGCTGTGGCCTCGGGACGTTTACCCAGCAAATATGGGTCTAATTCCCAAGGCTACCAATCCGACTTAAACCGACTCAGTAGGGTCGGGTCGGCCGACCCAAACCTACCCAGCAAAAAAGGTCAAAAAATAGATGTCAATTTTGAGACACTTTTTTTCCAACTTTTTCCTTAGGGATTTTTCGGGTACTTAGCGAAATTTTCGCCATCGAAAGCTAGCCCCTTTCACGGTCGCTGTGGCCTCGGGACGTTTACCCAGCAAATATGGGTCTAATTCCCAAGGCTACCAATCCGACTTAAACCGACTCAGTAGGGTCGGGTCGGCCGACCCAAACCTACCCAGCAAAAAAGGTCAAAAAATAGATGTCAATTTTGAGACACTTTTTTTCCAACTTTTTCCTTAGGGATTTTTCGGGTACTTAGCGAAATTTTCGCCATCGAAAGCTAGCCCCTTTCACGGTCGCTGTGGCCTCGGGACGTTTACCCAGCAAATATGGGTCTAATTCCCAAGGCTACCAATCCGACTTAAACCGACTCAGTAGGGTCGGGTCGGCCGACCCAAACCTACCCAGCAAAAAAGGTCAAAAAATAGATGTCAATTTTGAGACACTTTTTTTCCAACTTTTTCCTTAGGGATTTTTCGGGTACTTAGCGAAATTTTCGCCATCGAAAGCTAGCCCCTTTCACGGTCGCTGTGGCCTCGGGACGTTTACCCAGCAAATATGGGTCTAATTCCCAAGGCTACCAATCCGACTTAAACCGACTCAGTAGGGTCGGGTCGGCCGACCCAAACCTACCCAGCAAAAAAGGTCAAAAAATAGATGTCAATTTTGAGACACTTTTTTTCCAACTTTTTCCTTAGGGATTTTTCGGGTACTTAGCGAAATTTTCGCCATCGAAAGCTAGCCCCTTTCACGGTCGCTGTGGCCTCGGGACGTTTACCCAGCAAATATGGGTCTAATTCCCAAGGCTACCAATCCGACTTAAACCGACTCAGTAGGGTCGGGTCGGCCGACCCAAACCTACCCAGCAAAAAAGGTCAAAAAATAGATGTCAATTTTGAGACACTTTTTTTCCAACTTTTTCCTTAGGGATTTTTCGGGTACTTAGCGAAATTTTCGCCATCGAAAGCTAGCCCCTTTCACGGTCGCTGTGGCCTCGGGACGTTTACCCAGCAAATATGGGTCTAATTCCCAAGGCTACCAATCCGACTTAAACCGACTCAGTAGGGTCGGGTCGGCCGACCCAAACCTACCCAGCAAAAAAGGTCAAAAAATAGATGTCATGAGTATTTACAACCCTCCCGCCAGGTACCCGAAGGCTCCCGGCGGGAGGGTCATATTTTCGAAACCCTCCCGCCTGGTTTTTTGCTCGAGGGAGCCCTGTTGGACCACGAGGGGACCCGTGTGGGCCCGAGGGAGGCCGTGTGGGGGAACGAGGGCGAAGCCCGAGCCCCACACGGCCTCCCGAGGGCCCACACGGGTCCCCGAGGGTCCAACAGGGCTCCCGAGAGCAAAAAACCCAGCGGGAGTGGTTTCGAAAAGGACCCTCACAACGGAGAGCCTAAGGGGTGGCTTGGGGGGTTGTAGGACGTTTTGTTTCACGCGGGAGGGTCAAAAAAAACCCTCACCGACGCTACGTAGGGTGAGAAAAACCCAAAAAACCTGGCGGGAGGGTCCAAAAAGCTGGCGGGAGGGTCCAAAAAGCTGGCGGGAGGGTCCACAGACCTGGCGGGAGGGTCCCCAGACCTGGCGGGAGGGTCCCCAGACCTGGCGGGAGGGTCCCCAGACCTGGCGGGAGGGTCCCCAGACCTGGCGGGAGGGTCCACAGACCTGGCGGGAGGGTCCCCAGACCTGGCGGGAGGGTCCACAGACCTGGCGGGAGGGTCCCCAGACCTGGCGGGAGGGTCCAAAAGCTGGCGGGAGGGTCCGGACCCTCCCGCCAGGTTTACCCTCCCGCCGGGTGGGTTTGACCCTCCCGGCGGGCGTGTAAAGTAGCTGGCGGGAGGGTCTTTTTGACCCTCCCTAGGGAAACAAATTTTGAGACACTTTTTTTCCAACTTTTTCCTTAGGGATTTTTCGGGTACTTAGCGAAATTTTCGCCATCGAAAGCTAGCCCCTTTCACGGTCGCTGTGGCCTCGGGACGTTTACCCAGCAAATATGGGTCTAATTCCCAAGGCTACCAATCCGACTTAAACCGACTCAGTAGGGTCGGGTCGGCCGACCCAAACCTACCCAGCAAAAAAGGTCAAAAAATAGATGTCAATTTTGAGACACTTTTTTTCCAACTTTTTCCTTAGGGATTTTTCGGGTACTTAGCGAAATTTTCGCCATCGAAAGCTAGCCCCTTTCACGGTCGCTGTGGCCTCGGGACGTTTACCCAGCAAATATGGGTCTAATTCCCAAGGCTACCAATCCGACTTAAACCGACTCAGTAGGGTCGGGTCGGCCGACCCAAACCTACCCAGCAAAAAAGGTCAAAAAATAGATGTCAATTTTGAGACACTTTTTTTCCAACTTTTTCCTTAGGGATTTTTCGGGTACTTAGCGAAATTTTCGCCATCGAAAGCTAGCCCCTTTCACGGTCGCTGTGGCCTCGGGACGTTTACCCAGCAAATATGGGTCTAATTCCCAAGGCTACCAATCCGACTTAAACCGACTCAGTAGGGTCGGGTCGGCCGACCCAAACCTACCCAGCAAAAAAGGTCAAAAAATAGATGTCAATTTTGAGACACTTTTTTTCCAACTTTTTCCTTAGGGATTTTTCGGGTACTTAGCGAAATTTTCGCCATCGAAAGCTAGCCCCTTTCACGGTCGCTGTGGCCTCGGGACGTTTACCCAGCAAATATGGGTCTAATTCCCAAGGCTACCAATCCGACTTAAACCGACTCAGTAGGGTCGGGTCGGCCGACCCAAACCTACCCAGCAAAAAAGGTCAAAAAATAGATGTCAATTTTGAGACACTTTTTTTCCAACTTTTTCCTTAGGGATTTTTCGGGTACTTAGCGAAATTTTCGCCATCGAAAGCTAGCCCCTTTCACGGTCGCTGTGGCCTCGGGACGTTTACCCAGCAAATATGGGTCTAATTCCCAAGGCTACCAATCCGACTTAAACCGACTCAGTAGGGTCGGGTCGGCCGACCCAAACCTACCCAGCAAAAAAGGTCAAAAAATAGATGTCAATTTTGAGACACTTTTTTTCCAACTTTTTCCTTAGGGATTTTTCGGGTACTTAGCGAAATTTTCGCCATCGAAAGCTAGCCCCTTTCACGGTCGCTGTGGCCTCGGGACGTTTACCCAGCAAATATGGGTCTAATTCCCAAGGCTACCAATCCGACTTAAACCGACTCAGTAGGGTCGGGTCGGCCGACCCAAACCTACCCAGCAAAAAAGGTCAAAAAATAGATGTCAATTTTGAGACACTTTTTTTCCAACTTTTTCCTTAGGGATTTTTCGGGTACTTAGCGAAATTTTCGCCATCGAAAGCTAGCCCCTTTCACGGTCGCTGTGGCCTCGGGACGTTTACCCAGCAAATATGGGTCTAATTCCCAAGGCTACCAATCCGACTTAAACCGACTCAGTAGGGTCGGGTCGGCCGACCCAAACCTACCCAGCAAAAAAGGTCAAAAAATAGATGTCAATTTTGAGACACTTTTTTTCCAACTTTTTCCTTAGGGATTTTTCGGGTACTTAGCGAAATTTTCGCCATCGAAAGCTAGCCCCTTTCACGGTCGCTGTGGCCTCGGGACGTTTACCCAGCAAATATGGGTCTAATTCCCAAGGCTACCAATCCGACTTAAACCGACTCAGTAGGGTCGGGTCGGCCGACCCAAACCTACCCAGCAAAAAAGGTCAAAAAATAGATGTCAATTTTGAGACACTTTTTTTCCAACTTTTTCCTTAGGGATTTTTCGGGTACTTAGCGAAATTTTCGCCATCGAAAGCTAGCCCCTTTCACGGTCGCTGTGGCCTCGGGACGTTTACCCAGCAAATATGGGTCTAATTCCCAAGGCTACCAATCCGACTTAAACCGACTCAGTAGGGTCGGGTCGGCCGACCCAAACCTACCCAGCAAAAAAGGTCAAAAAATAGATGTCAATTTTGAGACACTTTTTTTCCAACTTTTTCCTTAGGGATTTTTCGGGTACTTAGCGAAATTTTCGCCATCGAAAGCTAGCCCCTTTCACGGTCGCTGTGGCCTCGGGACGTTTACCCAGCAAATATGGGTCTAATTCCCAAGGCTACCAATCCGACTTAAACCGACTCAGTAGGGTCGGGTCGGCCGACCCAAACCTACCCAGCAAAAAAGGTCAAAAAATAGATGTCAATTTTGAGACACTTTTTTTCCAACTTTTTCCTTAGGGATTTTTCGGGTACTTAGCGAAATTTTCGCCATCGAAAGCTAGCCCCTTTCACGGTCGCTGTGGCCTCGGGACGTTTACCCAGCAAATATGGGTCTAATTCCCAAGGCTACCAATCCGACTTAAACCGACTCAGTAGGGTCGGGTCGGCCGACCCAAACCTACCCAGCAAAAAAGGTCAAAAAATAGATGTCAATTTTGAGACACTTTTTTTCCAACTTTTTCCTTAGGGATTTTTCGGGTACTTAGCGAAATTTTCGCCATCGAAAGCTAGCCCCTTTCACGGTCGCTGTGGCCTCGGGACGTTTACCCAGCAAATATGGGTCTAATTCCCAAGGCTACCAATCCGACTTAAACCGACTCAGTAGGGTCGGGTCGGCCGACCCAAACCTACCCAGCAAAAAAGGTCAAAAAATAGATGTCAATTTTGAGACACTTTTTTTCCAACTTTTTCCTTAGGGATTTTTCGGGTACTTAGCGAAATTTTCGCCATCGAAAGCTAGCCCCTTTCACGGTCGCTGTGGCCTCGGGACGTTTACCCAGCAAATATGGGTCTAATTCCCAAGGCTACCAATCCGACTTAAACCGACTCAGTAGGGTCGGGTCGGCCGACCCAAACCTACCCAGCAAAAAAGGTCAAAAAATAGATGTCAATTTTGAGACACTTTTTTTCCAACTTTTTCCTTAGGGATTTTTCGGGTACTTAGCGAAATTTTCGCCATCGAAAGCTAGCCCCTTTCACGGTCGCTGTGGCCTCGGGACGTTTACCCAGCAAATATGGGTCTAATTCCCAAGGCTACCAATCCGACTTAAACCGACTCAGTAGGGTCGGGTCGGCCGACCCAAACCTACCCAGCAAAAAAGGTCAAAAAATAGATGTCAATTTTGAGACACTTTTTTTCCAACTTTTTCCTTAGGGATTTTTCGGGTACTTAGCGAAATTTTCGCCATCGAAAGCTAGCCCCTTTCACGGTCGCTGTGGCCTCGGGACGTTTACCCAGCAAATATGGGTCTAATTCCCAAGGCTACCAATCCGACTTAAACCGACTCAGTAGGGTCGGGTCGGCCGACCCAAACCTACCCAGCAAAAAAGGTCAAAAAATAGATGTCAATTTTGAGACACTTTTTTTCCAACTTTTTCCTTAGGGATTTTTCGGGTACTTAGCGAAATTTTCGCCATCGAAAGCTAGCCCCTTTCACGGTCGCTGTGGCCTCGGGACGTTTACCCAGCAAATATGGGTCTAATTCCCAAGGCTACCAATCCGACTTAAACCGACTCAGTAGGGTCGGGTCGGCCGACCCAAACCTACCCAGCAAAAAAGGTCAAAAAATAGATGTCAATTTTGAGACACTTTTTTTCCAACTTTTTCCTTAGGGATTTTTCGGGTACTTAGCGAAATTTTCGCCATCGAAAGCTAGCCCCTTTCACGGTCGCTGTGGCCTCGGGACGTTTACCCAGCAAATATGGGTCTAATTCCCAAGGCTACCAATCCGACTTAAACCGACTCAGTAGGGTCGGGTCGGCCGACCCAAACCTACCCAGCAAAAAAGGTCAAAAAATAGATGTCATGAGTATTTACAACCCTCCCGCCAGGTACCCGAAGGCTCCCGGCGGGAGGGTCATATTTTCGAAACCCTCCCGCCTGGTTTTTTGCTCGAGGGAGCCCTGTTGGACCACGAGGGGACCCGTGTGGGCCCGAGGGAGGCCGTGTGGGGGAACGAGGGCGAAGCCCGAGCCCCACACGGCCTCCCGAGGGCCCACACGGGTCCCCGAGGGTCCAACAGGGCTCCCGAGAGCAAAAAACCCAGCGGGAGTGGTTTCGAAAAGGACCCTCACAACGGAGAGCCTAAGGGGTGGCTTGGGGGGTTGTAGGACGTTTTGTTTCACGCGGGAGGGTCAAAAAAAACCCTCACCGACGCTACGTAGGGTGAGAAAAACCCAAAAAACCTGGCGGGAGGGTCCAAAAAGCTGGCGGGAGGGTCCAAAAAGCTGGCGGGAGGGTCCACAGACCTGGCGGGAGGGTCCCCAGACCTGGCGGGAGGGTCCCCAGACCTGGCGGGAGGGTCCCCAGACCTGGCGGGAGGGTCCCCAGACCTGGCGGGAGGGTCCACAGACCTGGCGGGAGGGTCCCCAGACCTGGCGGGAGGGTCCACAGACCTGGCGGGAGGGTCCCCAGACCTGGCGGGAGGGTCCAAAAGCTGGCGGGAGGGTCCGGACCCTCCCGCCAGGTTTACCCTCCCGCCGGGTGGGTTTGACCCTCCCGGCGGGCGTGTAAAGTAGCTGGCGGGAGGGTCTTTTTGACCCTCCCTAGGGAAACAAATTTTGAGACACTTTTTTTCCAACTTTTTCCTTAGGGATTTTTCGGGTACTTAGCGAAATTTTCGCCATCGAAAGCTAGCCCCTTTCACGGTCGCTGTGGCCTCGGGACGTTTACCCAGCAAATATGGGTCTAATTCCCAAGGCTACCAATCCGACTTAAACCGACTCAGTAGGGTCGGGTCGGCCGACCCAAACCTACCCAGCAAAAAAGGTCAAAAAATAGATGTCAATTTTGAGACACTTTTTTTCCAACTTTTTCCTTAGGGATTTTTCGGGTACTTAGCGAAATTTTCGCCATCGAAAGCTAGCCCCTTTCACGGTCGCTGTGGCCTCGGGACGTTTACCCAGCAAATATGGGTCTAATTCCCAAGGCTACCAATCCGACTTAAACCGACTCAGTAGGGTCGGGTCGGCCGACCCAAACCTACCCAGCAAAAAAGGTCAAAAAATAGATGTCAATTTTGAGACACTTTTTTTCCAACTTTTTCCTTAGGGATTTTTCGGGTACTTAGCGAAATTTTCGCCATCGAAAGCTAGCCCCTTTCACGGTCGCTGTGGCCTCGGGACGTTTACCCAGCAAATATGGGTCTAATTCCCAAGGCTACCAATCCGACTTAAACCGACTCAGTAGGGTCGGGTCGGCCGACCCAAACCTACCCAGCAAAAAAGGTCAAAAAATAGATGTCAATTTTGAGACACTTTTTTTCCAACTTTTTCCTTAGGGATTTTTCGGGTACTTAGCGAAATTTTCGCCATCGAAAGCTAGCCCCTTTCACGGTCGCTGTGGCCTCGGGACGTTTACCCAGCAAATATGGGTCTAATTCCCAAGGCTACCAATCCGACTTAAACCGACTCAGTAGGGTCGGGTCGGCCGACCCAAACCTACCCAGCAAAAAAGGTCAAAAAATAGATGTCAATTTTGAGACACTTTTTTTCCAACTTTTTCCTTAGGGATTTTTCGGGTACTTAGCGAAATTTTCGCCATCGAAAGCTAGCCCCTTTCACGGTCGCTGTGGCCTCGGGACGTTTACCCAGCAAATATGGGTCTAATTCCCAAGGCTACCAATCCGACTTAAACCGACTCAGTAGGGTCGGGTCGGCCGACCCAAACCTACCCAGCAAAAAAGGTCAAAAAATAGATGTCAATTTTGAGACACTTTTTTTCCAACTTTTTCCTTAGGGATTTTTCGGGTACTTAGCGAAATTTTCGCCATCGAAAGCTAGCCCCTTTCACGGTCGCTGTGGCCTCGGGACGTTTACCCAGCAAATATGGGTCTAATTCCCAAGGCTACCAATCCGACTTAAACCGACTCAGTAGGGTCGGGTCGGCCGACCCAAACCTACCCAGCAAAAAAGGTCAAAAAATAGATGTCAATTTTGAGACACTTTTTTTCCAACTTTTTCCTTAGGGATTTTTCGGGTACTTAGCGAAATTTTCGCCATCGAAAGCTAGCCCCTTTCACGGTCGCTGTGGCCTCGGGACGTTTACCCAGCAAATATGGGTCTAATTCCCAAGGCTACCAATCCGACTTAAACCGACTCAGTAGGGTCGGGTCGGCCGACCCAAACCTACCCAGCAAAAAAGGTCAAAAAATAGATGTCAATTTTGAGACACTTTTTTTCCAACTTTTTCCTTAGGGATTTTTCGGGTACTTAGCGAAATTTTCGCCATCGAAAGCTAGCCCCTTTCACGGTCGCTGTGGCCTCGGGACGTTTACCCAGCAAATATGGGTCTAATTCCCAAGGCTACCAATCCGACTTAAACCGACTCAGTAGGGTCGGGTCGGCCGACCCAAACCTACCCAGCAAAAAAGGTCAAAAAATAGATGTCAATTTTGAGACACTTTTTTTCCAACTTTTTCCTTAGGGATTTTTCGGGTACTTAGCGAAATTTTCGCCATCGAAAGCTAGCCCCTTTCACGGTCGCTGTGGCCTCGGGACGTTTACCCAGCAAATATGGGTCTAATTCCCAAGGCTACCAATCCGACTTAAACCGACTCAGTAGGGTCGGGTCGGCCGACCCAAACCTACCCAGCAAAAAAGGTCAAAAAATAGATGTCAATTTTGAGACACTTTTTTTCCAACTTTTTCCTTAGGGATTTTTCGGGTACTTAGCGAAATTTTCGCCATCGAAAGCTAGCCCCTTTCACGGTCGCTGTGGCCTCGGGACGTTTACCCAGCAAATATGGGTCTAATTCCCAAGGCTACCAATCCGACTTAAACCGACTCAGTAGGGTCGGGTCGGCCGACCCAAACCTACCCAGCAAAAAAGGTCAAAAAATAGATGTCAATTTTGAGACACTTTTTTTCCAACTTTTTCCTTAGGGATTTTTCGGGTACTTAGCGAAATTTTCGCCATCGAAAGCTAGCCCCTTTCACGGTCGCTGTGGCCTCGGGACGTTTACCCAGCAAATATGGGTCTAATTCCCAAGGCTACCAATCCGACTTAAACCGACTCAGTAGGGTCGGGTCGGCCGACCCAAACCTACCCAGCAAAAAAGGTCAAAAAATAGATGTCAATTTTGAGACACTTTTTTTCCAACTTTTTCCTTAGGGATTTTTCGGGTACTTAGCGAAATTTTCGCCATCGAAAGCTAGCCCCTTTCACGGTCGCTGTGGCCTCGGGACGTTTACCCAGCAAATATGGGTCTAATTCCCAAGGCTACCAATCCGACTTAAACCGACTCAGTAGGGTCGGGTCGGCCGACCCAAACCTACCCAGCAAAAAAGGTCAAAAAATAGATGTCAATTTTGAGACACTTTTTTTCCAACTTTTTCCTTAGGGATTTTTCGGGTACTTAGCGAAATTTTCGCCATCGAAAGCTAGCCCCTTTCACGGTCGCTGTGGCCTCGGGACGTTTACCCAGCAAATATGGGTCTAATTCCCAAGGCTACCAATCCGACTTAAACCGACTCAGTAGGGTCGGGTCGGCCGACCCAAACCTACCCAGCAAAAAAGGTCAAAAAATAGATGTCAATTTTGAGACACTTTTTTTCCAACTTTTTCCTTAGGGATTTTTCGGGTACTTAGCGAAATTTTCGCCATCGAAAGCTAGCCCCTTTCACGGTCGCTGTGGCCTCGGGACGTTTACCCAGCAAATATGGGTCTAATTCCCAAGGCTACCAATCCGACTTAAACCGACTCAGTAGGGTCGGGTCGGCCGACCCAAACCTACCCAGCAAAAAAGGTCAAAAAATAGATGTCAATTTTGAGACACTTTTTTTCCAACTTTTTCCTTAGGGATTTTTCGGGTACTTAGCGAAATTTTCGCCATCGAAAGCTAGCCCCTTTCACGGTCGCTGTGGCCTCGGGACGTTTACCCAGCAAATATGGGTCTAATTCCCAAGGCTACCAATCCGACTTAAACCGACTCAGTAGGGTCGGGTCGGCCGACCCAAACCTACCCAGCAAAAAAGGTCAAAAAATAGATGTCAATTTTGAGACACTTTTTTTCCAACTTTTTCCTTAGGGATTTTTCGGGTACTTAGCGAAATTTTCGCCATCGAAAGCTAGCCCCTTTCACGGTCGCTGTGGCCTCGGGACGTTTACCCAGCAAATATGGGTCTAATTCCCAAGGCTACCAATCCGACTTAAACCGACTCAGTAGGGTCGGGTCGGCCGACCCAAACCTACCCAGCAAAAAAGGTCAAAAAATAGATGTCAATTTTGAGACACTTTTTTTCCAACTTTTTCCTTAGGGATTTTTCGGGTACTTAGCGAAATTTTCGCCATCGAAAGCTAGCCCCTTTCACGGTCGCTGTGGCCTCGGGACGTTTACCCAGCAAATATGGGTCTAATTCCCAAGGCTACCAATCCGACTTAAACCGACTCAGTAGGGTCGGGTCGGCCGACCCAAACCTACCCAGCAAAAAAGGTCAAAAAATAGATGTCAATTTTGAGACACTTTTTTTCCAACTTTTTCCTTAGGGATTTTTCGGGTACTTAGCGAAATTTTCGCCATCGAAAGCTAGCCCCTTTCACGGTCGCTGTGGCCTCGGGACGTTTACCCAGCAAATATGGGTCTAATTCCCAAGGCTACCAATCCGACTTAAACCGACTCAGTAGGGTCGGGTCGGCCGACCCAAACCTACCCAGCAAAAAAGGTCAAAAAATAGATGTCAATTTTGAGACACTTTTTTTCCAACTTTTTCCTTAGGGATTTTTCGGGTACTTAGCGAAATTTTCGCCATCGAAAGCTAGCCCCTTTCACGGTCGCTGTGGCCTCGGGACGTTTACCCAGCAAATATGGGTCTAATTCCCAAGGCTACCAATCCGACTTAAACCGACTCAGTAGGGTCGGGTCGGCCGACCCAAACCTACCCAGCAAAAAAGGTCAAAAAATAGATGTCAATTTTGAGACACTTTTTTTCCAACTTTTTCCTTAGGGATTTTTCGGGTACTTAGCGAAATTTTCGCCATCGAAAGCTAGCCCCTTTCACGGTCGCTGTGGCCTCGGGACGTTTACCCAGCAAATATGGGTCTAATTCCCAAGGCTACCAATCCGACTTAAACCGACTCAGTAGGGTCGGGTCGGCCGACCCAAACCTACCCAGCAAAAAAGGTCAAAAAATAGATGTCAATTTTGAGACACTTTTTTTCCAACTTTTTCCTTAGGGATTTTTCGGGTACTTAGCGAAATTTTCGCCATCGAAAGCTAGCCCCTTTCACGGTCGCTGTGGCCTCGGGACGTTTACCCAGCAAATATGGGTCTAATTCCCAAGGCTACCAATCCGACTTAAACCGACTCAGTAGGGTCGGGTCGGCCGACCCAAACCTACCCAGCAAAAAAGGTCAAAAAATAGATGTCAATTTTGAGACACTTTTTTTCCAACTTTTTCCTTAGGGATTTTTCGGGTACTTAGCGAAATTTTCGCCATCGAAAGCTAGCCCCTTTCACGGTCGCTGTGGCCTCGGGACGTTTACCCAGCAAATATGGGTCTAATTCCCAAGGCTACCAATCCGACTTAAACCGACTCAGTAGGGTCGGGTCGGCCGACCCAAACCTACCCAGCAAAAAAGGTCAAAAAATAGATGTCAATTTTGAGACACTTTTTTTCCAACTTTTTCCTTAGGGATTTTTCGGGTACTTAGCGAAATTTTCGCCATCGAAAGCTAGCCCCTTTCACGGTCGCTGTGGCCTCGGGACGTTTACCCAGCAAATATGGGTCTAATTCCCAAGGCTACCAATCCGACTTAAACCGACTCAGTAGGGTCGGGTCGGCCGACCCAAACCTACCCAGCAAAAAAGGTCAAAAAATAGATGTCAATTTTGAGACACTTTTTTTCCAACTTTTTCCTTAGGGATTTTTCGGGTACTTAGCGAAATTTTCGCCATCGAAAGCTAGCCCCTTTCACGGTCGCTGTGGCCTCGGGACGTTTACCCAGCAAATATGGGTCTAATTCCCAAGGCTACCAATCCGACTTAAACCGACTCAGTAGGGTCGGGTCGGCCGACCCAAACCTACCCAGCAAAAAAGGTCAAAAAATAGATGTCAATTTTGAGACACTTTTTTTCCAACTTTTTCCTTAGGGATTTTTCGGGTACTTAGCGAAATTTTCGCCATCGAAAGCTAGCCCCTTTCACGGTCGCTGTGGCCTCGGGACGTTTACCCAGCAAATATGGGTCTAATTCCCAAGGCTACCAATCCGACTTAAACCGACTCAGTAGGGTCGGGTCGGCCGACCCAAACCTACCCAGCAAAAAAGGTCAAAAAATAGATGTCAATTTTGAGACACTTTTTTTCCAACTTTTTCCTTAGGGATTTTTCGGGTACTTAGCGAAATTTTCGCCATCGAAAGCTAGCCCCTTTCACGGTCGCTGTGGCCTCGGGACGTTTACCCAGCAAATATGGGTCTAATTCCCAAGGCTACCAATCCGACTTAAACCGACTCAGTAGGGTCGGGTCGGCCGACCCAAACCTACCCAGCAAAAAAGGTCAAAAAATAGATGTCAATTTTGAGACACTTTTTTTCCAACTTTTTCCTTAGGGATTTTTCGGGTACTTAGCGAAATTTTCGCCATCGAAAGCTAGCCCCTTTCACGGTCGCTGTGGCCTCGGGACGTTTACCCAGCAAATATGGGTCTAATTCCCAAGGCTACCAATCCGACTTAAACCGACTCAGTAGGGTCGGGTCGGCCGACCCAAACCTACCCAGCAAAAAAGGTCAAAAAATAGATGTCAATTTTGAGACACTTTTTTTCCAACTTTTTCCTTAGGGATTTTTCGGGTACTTAGCGAAATTTTCGCCATCGAAAGCTAGCCCCTTTCACGGTCGCTGTGGCCTCGGGACGTTTACCCAGCAAATATGGGTCTAATTCCCAAGGCTACCAATCCGACTTAAACCGACTCAGTAGGGTCGGGTCGGCCGACCCAAACCTACCCAGCAAAAAAGGTCAAAAAATAGATGTCAATTTTGAGACACTTTTTTTCCAACTTTTTCCTTAGGGATTTTTCGGGTACTTAGCGAAATTTTCGCCATCGAAAGCTAGCCCCTTTCACGGTCGCTGTGGCCTCGGGACGTTTACCCAGCAAATATGGGTCTAATTCCCAAGGCTACCAATCCGACTTAAACCGACTCAGTAGGGTCGGGTCGGCCGACCCAAACCTACCCAGCAAAAAAGGTCAAAAAATAGATGTCAATTTTGAGACACTTTTTTTCCAACTTTTTCCTTAGGGATTTTTCGGGTACTTAGCGAAATTTTCGCCATCGAAAGCTAGCCCCTTTCACGGTCGCTGTGGCCTCGGGACGTTTACCCAGCAAATATGGGTCTAATTCCCAAGGCTACCAATCCGACTTAAACCGACTCAGTAGGGTCGGGTCGGCCGACCCAAACCTACCCAGCAAAAAAGGTCAAAAAATAGATGTCAATTTTGAGACACTTTTTTTCCAACTTTTTCCTTAGGGATTTTTCGGGTACTTAGCGAAATTTTCGCCATCGAAAGCTAGCCCCTTTCACGGTCGCTGTGGCCTCGGGACGTTTACCCAGCAAATATGGGTCTAATTCCCAAGGCTACCAATCCGACTTAAACCGACTCAGTAGGGTCGGGTCGGCCGACCCAAACCTACCCAGCAAAAAAGGTCAAAAAATAGATGTCAATTTTGAGACACTTTTTTTCCAACTTTTTCCTTAGGGATTTTTCGGGTACTTAGCGAAATTTTCGCCATCGAAAGCTAGCCCCTTTCACGGTCGCTGTGGCCTCGGGACGTTTACCCAGCAAATATGGGTCTAATTCCCAAGGCTACCAATCCGACTTAAACCGACTCAGTAGGGTCGGGTCGGCCGACCCAAACCTACCCAGCAAAAAAGGTCAAAAAATAGATGTCAATTTTGAGACACTTTTTTTCCAACTTTTTCCTTAGGGATTTTTCGGGTACTTAGCGAAATTTTCGCCATCGAAAGCTAGCCCCTTTCACGGTCGCTGTGGCCTCGGGACGTTTACCCAGCAAATATGGGTCTAATTCCCAAGGCTACCAATCCGACTTAAACCGACTCAGTAGGGTCGGGTCGGCCGACCCAAACCTACCCAGCAAAAAAGGTCAAAAAATAGATGTCAATTTTGAGACACTTTTTTTCCAACTTTTTCCTTAGGGATTTTTCGGGTACTTAGCGAAATTTTCGCCATCGAAAGCTAGCCCCTTTCACGGTCGCTGTGGCCTCGGGACGTTTACCCAGCAAATATGGGTCTAATTCCCAAGGCTACCAATCCGACTTAAACCGACTCAGTAGGGTCGGGTCGGCCGACCCAAACCTACCCAGCAAAAAAGGTCAAAAAATAGATGTCAATTTTGAGACACTTTTTTTCCAACTTTTTCCTTAGGGATTTTTCGGGTACTTAGCGAAATTTTCGCCATCGAAAGCTAGCCCCTTTCACGGTCGCTGTGGCCTCGGGACGTTTACCCAGCAAATATGGGTCTAATTCCCAAGGCTACCAATCCGACTTAAACCGACTCAGTAGGGTCGGGTCGGCCGACCCAAACCTACCCAGCAAAAAAGGTCAAAAAATAGATGTCAATTTTGAGACACTTTTTTTCCAACTTTTTCCTTAGGGATTTTTCGGGTACTTAGCGAAATTTTCGCCATCGAAAGCTAGCCCCTTTCACGGTCGCTGTGGCCTCGGGACGTTTACCCAGCAAATATGGGTCTAATTCCCAAGGCTACCAATCCGACTTAAACCGACTCAGTAGGGTCGGGTCGGCCGACCCAAACCTACCCAGCAAAAAAGGTCAAAAAATAGATGTCAATTTTGAGACACTTTTTTTCCAACTTTTTCCTTAGGGATTTTTCGGGTACTTAGCGAAATTTTCGCCATCGAAAGCTAGCCCCTTTCACGGTCGCTGTGGCCTCGGGACGTTTACCCAGCAAATATGGGTCTAATTCCCAAGGCTACCAATCCGACTTAAACCGACTCAGTAGGGTCGGGTCGGCCGACCCAAACCTACCCAGCAAAAAAGGTCAAAAAATAGATGTCAATTTTGAGACACTTTTTTTCCAACTTTTTCCTTAGGGATTTTTCGGGTACTTAGCGAAATTTTCGCCATCGAAAGCTAGCCCCTTTCACGGTCGCTGTGGCCTCGGGACGTTTACCCAGCAAATATGGGTCTAATTCCCAAGGCTACCAATCCGACTTAAACCGACTCAGTAGGGTCGGGTCGGCCGACCCAAACCTACCCAGCAAAAAAGGTCAAAAAATAGATGTCAATTTTGAGACACTTTTTTTCCAACTTTTTCCTTAGGGATTTTTCGGGTACTTAGCGAAATTTTCGCCATCGAAAGCTAGCCCCTTTCACGGTCGCTGTGGCCTCGGGACGTTTACCCAGCAAATATGGGTCTAATTCCCAAGGCTACCAATCCGACTTAAACCGACTCAGTAGGGTCGGGTCGGCCGACCCAAACCTACCCAGCAAAAAAGGTCAAAAAATAGATGTCAATTTTGAGACACTTTTTTTCCAACTTTTTCCTTAGGGATTTTTCGGGTACTTAGCGAAATTTTCGCCATCGAAAGCTAGCCCCTTTCACGGTCGCTGTGGCCTCGGGACGTTTACCCAGCAAATATGGGTCTAATTCCCAAGGCTACCAATCCGACTTAAACCGACTCAGTAGGGTCGGGTCGGCCGACCCAAACCTACCCAGCAAAAAAGGTCAAAAAATAGATGTCAATTTTGAGACACTTTTTTTCCAACTTTTTCCTTAGGGATTTTTCGGGTACTTAGCGAAATTTTCGCCATCGAAAGCTAGCCCCTTTCACGGTCGCTGTGGCCTCGGGACGTTTACCCAGCAAATATGGGTCTAATTCCCAAGGCTACCAATCCGACTTAAACCGACTCAGTAGGGTCGGGTCGGCCGACCCAAACCTACCCAGCAAAAAAGGTCAAAAAATAGATGTCAATTTTGAGACACTTTTTTTCCAACTTTTTCCTTAGGGATTTTTCGGGTACTTAGCGAAATTTTCGCCATCGAAAGCTAGCCCCTTTCACGGTCGCTGTGGCCTCGGGACGTTTACCCAGCAAATATGGGTCTAATTCCCAAGGCTACCAATCCGACTTAAACCGACTCAGTAGGGTCGGGTCGGCCGACCCAAACCTACCCAGCAAAAAAGGTCAAAAAATAGATGTCAATTTTGAGACACTTTTTTTCCAACTTTTTCCTTAGGGATTTTTCGGGTACTTAGCGAAATTTTCGCCATCGAAAGCTAGCCCCTTTCACGGTCGCTGTGGCCTCGGGACGTTTACCCAGCAAATATGGGTCTAATTCCCAAGGCTACCAATCCGACTTAAACCGACTCAGTAGGGTCGGGTCGGCCGACCCAAACCTACCCAGCAAAAAAGGTCAAAAAATAGATGTCAATTTTGAGACACTTTTTTTCCAACTTTTTCCTTAGGGATTTTTCGGGTACTTAGCGAAATTTTCGCCATCGAAAGCTAGCCCCTTTCACGGTCGCTGTGGCCTCGGGACGTTTACCCAGCAAATATGGGTCTAATTCCCAAGGCTACCAATCCGACTTAAACCGACTCAGTAGGGTCGGGTCGGCCGACCCAAACCTACCCAGCAAAAAAGGTCAAAAAATAGATGTCAATTTTGAGACACTTTTTTTCCAACTTTTTCCTTAGGGATTTTTCGGGTACTTAGCGAAATTTTCGCCATCGAAAGCTAGCCCCTTTCACGGTCGCTGTGGCCTCGGGACGTTTACCCAGCAAATATGGGTCTAATTCCCAAGGCTACCAATCCGACTTAAACCGACTCAGTAGGGTCGGGTCGGCCGACCCAAACCTACCCAGCAAAAAAGGTCAAAAAATAGATGTCAATTTTGAGACACTTTTTTTCCAACTTTTTCCTTAGGGATTTTTCGGGTACTTAGCGAAATTTTCGCCATCGAAAGCTAGCCCCTTTCACGGTCGCTGTGGCCTCGGGACGTTTACCCAGCAAATATGGGTCTAATTCCCAAGGCTACCAATCCGACTTAAACCGACTCAGTAGGGTCGGGTCGGCCGACCCAAACCTACCCAGCAAAAAAGGTCAAAAAATAGATGTCAATTTTGAGACACTTTTTTTCCAACTTTTTCCTTAGGGATTTTTCGGGTACTTAGCGAAATTTTCGCCATCGAAAGCTAGCCCCTTTCACGGTCGCTGTGGCCTCGGGACGTTTACCCAGCAAATATGGGTCTAATTCCCAAGGCTACCAATCCGACTTAAACCGACTCAGTAGGGTCGGGTCGGCCGACCCAAACCTACCCAGCAAAAAAGGTCAAAAAATAGATGTCAATTTTGAGACACTTTTTTTCCAACTTTTTCCTTAGGGATTTTTCGGGTACTTAGCGAAATTTTCGCCATCGAAAGCTAGCCCCTTTCACGGTCGCTGTGGCCTCGGGACGTTTACCCAGCAAATATGGGTCTAATTCCCAAGGCTACCAATCCGACTTAAACCGACTCAGTAGGGTCGGGTCGGCCGACCCAAACCTACCCAGCAAAAAAGGTCAAAAAATAGATGTCAATTTTGAGACACTTTTTTTCCAACTTTTTCCTTAGGGATTTTTCGGGTACTTAGCGAAATTTTCGCCATCGAAAGCTAGCCCCTTTCACGGTCGCTGTGGCCTCGGGACGTTTACCCAGCAAATATGGGTCTAATTCCCAAGGCTACCAATCCGACTTAAACCGACTCAGTAGGGTCGGGTCGGCCGACCCAAACCTACCCAGCAAAAAAGGTCAAAAAATAGATGTCAATTTTGAGACACTTTTTTTCCAACTTTTTCCTTAGGGATTTTTCGGGTACTTAGCGAAATTTTCGCCATCGAAAGCTAGCCCCTTTCACGGTCGCTGTGGCCTCGGGACGTTTACCCAGCAAATATGGGTCTAATTCCCAAGGCTACCAATCCGACTTAAACCGACTCAGTAGGGTCGGGTCGGCCGACCCAAACCTACCCAGCAAAAAAGGTCAAAAAATAGATGTCAATTTTGAGACACTTTTTTTCCAACTTTTTCCTTAGGGATTTTTCGGGTACTTAGCGAAATTTTCGCCATCGAAAGCTAGCCCCTTTCACGGTCGCTGTGGCCTCGGGACGTTTACCCAGCAAATATGGGTCTAATTCCCAAGGCTACCAATCCGACTTAAACCGACTCAGTAGGGTCGGGTCGGCCGACCCAAACCTACCCAGCAAAAAAGGTCAAAAAATAGATGTCAATTTTGAGACACTTTTTTTCCAACTTTTTCCTTAGGGATTTTTCGGGTACTTAGCGAAATTTTCGCCATCGAAAGCTAGCCCCTTTCACGGTCGCTGTGGCCTCGGGACGTTTACCCAGCAAATATGGGTCTAATTCCCAAGGCTACCAATCCGACTTAAACCGACTCAGTAGGGTCGGGTCGGCCGACCCAAACCTACCCAGCAAAAAAGGTCAAAAAATAGATGTCAATTTTGAGACACTTTTTTTCCAACTTTTTCCTTAGGGATTTTTCGGGTACTTAGCGAAATTTTCGCCATCGAAAGCTAGCCCCTTTCACGGTCGCTGTGGCCTCGGGACGTTTACCCAGCAAATATGGGTCTAATTCCCAAGGCTACCAATCCGACTTAAACCGACTCAGTAGGGTCGGGTCGGCCGACCCAAACCTACCCAGCAAAAAAGGTCAAAAAATAGATGTCAATTTTGAGACACTTTTTTTCCAACTTTTTCCTTAGGGATTTTTCGGGTACTTAGCGAAATTTTCGCCATCGAAAGCTAGCCCCTTTCACGGTCGCTGTGGCCTCGGGACGTTTACCCAGCAAATATGGGTCTAATTCCCAAGGCTACCAATCCGACTTAAACCGACTCAGTAGGGTCGGGTCGGCCGACCCAAACCTACCCAGCAAAAAAGGTCAAAAAATAGATGTCAATTTTGAGACACTTTTTTTCCAACTTTTTCCTTAGGGATTTTTCGGGTACTTAGCGAAATTTTCGCCATCGAAAGCTAGCCCCTTTCACGGTCGCTGTGGCCTCGGGACGTTTACCCAGCAAATATGGGTCTAATTCCCAAGGCTACCAATCCGACTTAAACCGACTCAGTAGGGTCGGGTCGGCCGACCCAAACCTACCCAGCAAAAAAGGTCAAAAAATAGATGTCAATTTTGAGACACTTTTTTTCCAACTTTTTCCTTAGGGATTTTTCGGGTACTTAGCGAAATTTTCGCCATCGAAAGCTAGCCCCTTTCACGGTCGCTGTGGCCTCGGGACGTTTACCCAGCAAATATGGGTCTAATTCCCAAGGCTACCAATCCGACTTAAACCGACTCAGTAGGGTCGGGTCGGCCGACCCAAACCTACCCAGCAAAAAAGGTCAAAAAATAGATGTCAATTTTGAGACACTTTTTTTCCAACTTTTTCCTTAGGGATTTTTCGGGTACTTAGCGAAATTTTCGCCATCGAAAGCTAGCCCCTTTCACGGTCGCTGTGGCCTCGGGACGTTTAAGTCGCCGTTAGGGCGACTTAAGTCCCTTGGCCCCAGCGCCCTATGGGGCGCCTACTCGTCGGGCCGTTAGGGCCCTCCGGTGGCCAGGTTCTTCCTCTGGGCTGAGAGGCTGGAAGTTCCCCGTCAGACTGGAGCTGGTGGGCTTTATGAGGCACGCTCGTCCGGCTTGGGCTAGCTGGTCCGCCTTCGGCGAGACCCTCTGCGTTTGGGTGGGCTCGTGCAGTGCTACCAACGCGACAAGAGATTCTAGTCGCGCGACAAAGTGCCACTTGTCGCGCTGTCGCGCCCAAAAAAAATTTTTTTTTTCGACATCACAAAAATTTTCACCAAAAAAAAAACAAATTTTTTTTTTTGGGTGTGGGCGATTTTGGAAAAAAAAATCCAAAAAAAAAAATCCAGAAAAAACCATCGCAGACGGTACAGTAGCGACGTAAGCAAAAGCCATCATTTTTTGACCAAAATTTTGCTAAGTACCCGGAAAAAACGCGATTTTTCCTAACAAAAAAAAAAAAAAAAGTGTCTCAAAATGGAAAAAAAAATTTTTCGATTTTTGCGACAACTCATTTTGTCGCGCTGTCGCGGGTGGTTTGTCGCGAGTCGCGCGCGACTTGTCGCGTTGGTAGCACTGGCTCGTGCATCTTCGTTATGTTCGTACGGGTTTGATACTCTGGTTGGAGTGTGACAGCACGTCATTTCTGGAGTACGTTGGTAACACACGAAGTCCAATGGTGATGATGGAAAGATAGATGCCGGCATTGGTGAATTGCTGGAGTTCTGCACAGGAAGCTAGCATGACGTAGAATCAGGGTGTGAACAAATGACCGTATTTTGGTTGAAAATTTGACTTAAAAATTTTTTTCATGATTTGCCCAATCGAAGGTTTTCATTGGATTTTTTGGGTCATTTTATGGGGCACCACGCCCGATTTTGGTCGAAAAAAAAATTTTTTTTTTGGTCAAAAATCGCCTTGTATAACCACTGTATTGGTGTAGGCTTGTACACAGAAGTGTGTTTTGTGTAACCACAGATGGTCAAAACACCCGATTTTTGCATTTTTTTGCGTTTTTTGGTGCCCAAAGACCCACCTCAGTGGTCAAAATTTTCCCGAAAAAAAAAATTTTTTTTTTGTGATTTTTTGATTTTTTGCTAAGGCGCTGGCCATACTGAACGTACAGTATACACACAAAATGGCCGTGGAATAAATTCTAGATGGTCAAAACATCAAAATTTTGGTGTTTTTTGCATCTTTGGACACCCAAGGACCCACTATCAGGGGTGAATTTTTTTTGCCTGAGATTTGCCTTTGCCAAAATCGAAAAAAAAAATTTTTGTGAAGGAATTTGCTAAGGAAAAGTCCAAATTGTGGGCCCCTGTAGCAGTGCATATGGTATAACCCCAGATCGTCAAAACATCAAAATTTTGCCTTTTTTTGCATTTTTCGGTGCCCCAGGACCCAATCTCAGGCCGGAAAAAAAAAAATTTTTTTTTTTTTTTGGCCCAAAAAGTAGTTGTCGAAAAAAAAAAATTTGGGTCTGAAACCGACCCAAACCGACCCAAAAACCGACCCAAACCGACCCAAACCGACCCGCCACCCTACCCAAAACCATACCCAACCGGCCGGGTCGGTTCAAGTCGGATTGGTAGCCTTGTCCCGAAAGGGCAGCCCGAGGGCCAGGGAGGGAGGGATGTAGCTTTGTGACCCGACGAGGTCGTTTTCTACCCGAACTGCCTGCAAACAAGCGCTTTTGTGGTGTTTTGTGTACAAACACGTAGGTTTTTCGGCCCATATGGGTACCATCGTTTGTGGCCCACGGACGCCCACAAGCATGCGAATACGCTTTTCGAGTCGCAGAAACCAGGTTGTGGGCCGTTTTAAAAAGTTTTTGGCCGGTTTCAGTAACCAAAACGCACATTCTCTCGCGGGAATTTTTGGTGCTCTCAAGGGAATCCTCTTAGCTCTCAAGGGAATCCCTTGAGACCTCTGGAGGGTTACAAAGCTGGCGGGAGGGTCCGGACCCTCCCGCCAGGTTTACCCTCCCGCCGGGTGGGTTTGACCCTCCCGGCGGGCGTGTAAAGTAGCTGGCGGGAGGGTCTTTTTGACCCTCCCTAGGGAAACAAACGTCCAAAGAGGTCAAAAAAGTGGATTCTTGGGAAGATAGGAGGTTTTTAGGAGACTTTCTCTGAAGCAAAGACCTCCAAACCCTGACAGACCCTGAAACCAGGGTGTCGCGAGTACCCCTTTTTTACACGTGTTTCTTAAGGC
The DNA here is from genome assembly GCA_964035575.1 of Rhynchopus sp. YZ270_cl-10. NCBI lineage: Eukaryota > Euglenozoa > Diplonemea > Diplonemida > Diplonemidae > Rhynchopus > Rhynchopus sp. YZ270_cl-10. The sequence goes on along the minus strand of OZ037847.1, from coordinate 862,643 downwards.
TTCTACAGGGTTCTACAGGCAAAACAGGCGTTTTGGCCAAAAACGCGGGTTTTCAGGCAGGTAACCGGGTTTGCGGCTTGGGAAACGTGCCAGCGAGCTGTGAGAACCATGCGTGGGGGTTTGTAACCACTCGTTGCGTTGGTTGCGTTGCCTTCGTTGCGTACACATCGCTACGTACACACCGGTTACGTTGTGTTGCATGCGTTGCGTTCGTTGTGTAGAGATCGTTACGTACAGAGCGCAACGTACAGAGCGGTTGCGTTGGTTGTGTTTGGTTCGTAACGTTCGTTGCGTTCCGATCGTTACGTACACATCGGTTTCGTTGCGTTGCATACGTTGCATCCGTTACGTTGCGTTCGTTGCATACAGATCGTAACGTACACAGCGGTAACGGTGCGTTGCATGCGTTGCGTTGGTTATGTAGAGATCGTTATATCCAGAGCGCAACGTACAGAACGGTTGCGTTGCGTTGGTTGTGTTCGGTTGGTTACGTTCGATGCGTTGCGTTGCGTCGGTTTCATTCGTTCCGTTCACATCGTTCCGATCTGAACAGAACGATGTGAACGCAAGAAACGTATCGCATCGTTTGTGTTGGTTTGTGTGCGTTGCAAACCTTTCATACATCAACCACACCAGCCAGTGAGTGTTAAGGATTGCCAAAAAAAAACTAAATGGCCGAAACCCACCCCGGGGGGGGGACCGGGGGGGTGCCTTAGAGGGGGTATTAAGGGGTGGGTGGGGTGATCAGCAACCTTAAAGACCTTAACACCGAGTGTTAAGGAATTGTAACGCTCCCGGTGGCTTTCCGTACCCTCCCGCCAATTTAGTTTTTTTTGGCAATCCTTAACACAAGGCTCTGATGAGGCCCAGGCCTCCCGGCCGGGAGGCCCGGCCTCCCAGGCCTCCCGGCCTCCCAAAAAAAATTTTTTTTTTTCGACATCACAAAATTTTTCACCAAAAAAAAAAAAAAAATTTTTTTTTGGGAGCGGGCGATTTCGGAAAAAAAAATCCAAAAAAAAAAATCCAAAAAAAACCACCACAGACGGTCCAGTAGCGACGTAAGCAAAATCCATATTTTTTTGCCGAATTTTGCTAAGTACCCGAAAATTTTTCCTAAGGAAAAAAAAAAAAAAAGTTCCGCAGATGTCACCGGAAAAAAAATTTTTTTTTTGGGAGGCCGGGAGGCCTGGGAGGCCGGGCCTCCCGGCCGGGAGGCCTGGGCCTCATCAGAGCCTTGCTTAACACTCACTGGCTGGTGTGGTTGATGTATGAAAGATTTGCAACGCACACAAACCAACCAACACAACCGATGCGATACGTTTCTTTCGTTCACATCGTTCTGTTCAGATCGGAACGATGTGAACGAATGCAACCGACGCAACGCAACCGTTCTGTTCGTTGCGCTCTGTACGTAACGAACGCAACGCATGCAACACAACGTAACCGGTGTGTACGTAGCGATGTGTACGCAACGAAGGCAACGCAACCAACGCAACGAGTGGTTACAAACCCCCACGCATGGTTCTCACAGCTCGCTGGCACGTTTCCCAAGCCGGAAACCCGGTTACCTGCCTGAAAAACCGGGTTTTTGGCCAAAAGGCCTGTTTTGCCTGTAGAACCCTTAAGAACCCTTAAGAAACACGTGTAAAAAAGGGGTACTCGCGACACCCTGGTTTCAGGGTCTGTCAGGGTTTGGAGGTCTTTCTCATTTGCAAACCCTAAAAAAAACCTCCTATCTTCCCAAGAATCCACTTTTTTGACCTCTTTGACGGTTTAGGGACCTGAAAAAAAATGGCCGAAACCCACCCCGCGCGGGGAGGGTGGGGTGATCAGCAACCTTAAAGACCTTAACACTGAGTGTTAAGGAATTTTTCAAGGGACCCCGCCATTTTTCAAGGGATCCCTTGAAAACCGGATTTTTTTCCTCTGCGAAAACCGGTTGTAGAGGTCGAAATACGCCCGAACTGGTCCCATGTGCGACCTTCCGGGGCAAATCGCGCGTATTTGGTGCACAAGAGTCGTTTGTGTGGGGGTCTGCCATGTTTGGTGGCCATATACGTGCTAGGCCATGTACACGTTTTATACACAAAAAACCACAAAGTTGGTCGGGCACGGAAAGCCACCTGGTCGGGTCACAAAGCTACATCCCGCCCTCCCGCCGCCCTCGCGACCTCCGTCGGAAGGTCAGGGGGCCCTCGGGCCCTTCGGGCCCTCGGCCTCCCCTGACCTTCCTCCGGGGTCCCTCGGGCTTTGGCGGGAGGGCGGGAAATAACCATTTTGTATTCGAAAAAGTGGGTTTAGTGGCACTAAAATGTGCACGTGTGAACCGCTGTTCGTGGCCCGCGTCGGGTTGTGATACCCCACAAGCGTGTTTACCTCCCCACAACCGTTAGCGATTCGGAAATATTGTGTTATCTGGTGCTCTCCCCATAGAACCTAGAAGAACTGTTGTGGTGAGATGTTTTACACGGAAATGGTGAAAGACTGTATTGAGGTTTTGAAAGGGTTTGCAGCTGTTTCTCTTGCCAACCAGGGCCTTCAACCATCGACGAAGTCTGTCCACAGTTTTGTCGAAGTAAAAAAAAATAATATCAAAACTGATCTCCCCGAGCCGGCGGGCGCTTCGCGAGCGCGGGTGTAGCACATCACAGGGAGAAGATCTCAGGGGTTTATACAGGTTTTGGTCATTTTTGAAAACTCGGTCAGCCAAGAAACTCCGCCTGTCCCACACACAAGCAGCATTGGTAGCTTTGTAGCCACTGGTGACTCACAAGCCGTAGTGGATATCACACCTGTCTTATCAGTAAGCTCAGTACATTTATAACAACAAAGGTCCCTGGCGAAGCCACGGTACGCAACATGTCAAAATTTTTCGCTTAAAATTACGAACTTATTCGCGAGAAGGTGTGTGGTGACGAAGCAACCTTAACACATAGTGTTAAGCAATGTCATGACCTAAAAAGCGCATCTTCAGGTGCCACCATTCTCCCCCTTTGCCCCCTTTTTCCTCCCAAGAAGGTGAATCATCCACAACACTCACAGTACACAATTTCCGCCTCGCATTGGGTGTGCTCAACACACAGTACACGGCCGCCCAACTCTCCACCCCTTGTAATGTTGTTAAGACATGTAGCAAACGTGAAGTATCCGGCTGTTGGAATGCAGGCCCGACGAGTGCGGAGTAGTGCCCAATTCATTCCAAAGAAACGGGCCACATATAGTGAAGCAAACATTGAGGAGGTGCTACAGCCAGCTGAGCAAGTGCAGCATGTAATTCAAGCAGCAAACAGTGTGAACATCGGATCCAGTATGTTATTGATTGCTAATCCAAACTGTCCTAGATCATTTTTTGCTCCTCTCCCTTTTTTTTTTTTGTCCTTCTTTTCTTTTTCTTTTGCATTTGTTTATTAGTTCTTGGCGATATGAAGTAAGCTTATTCGTGCGCGCCACAAGTCGCAAACCATTACTACACTGAGGTGTTTACCAACTTGTGTCACTCACTCTTCCCAATTTTTTTAAACCAACAACAGATCGCGTTTTTGTTACAATATCGATAACTCTGTTCGCCACTGCATGGCTTATGATGTATGTCGCCAACTTCTGTTGCTTTTCAGCCTTTTCTCTTGAAAATAAAAAGGGGCAAACAAAACAAACGTGGTTACATTTTTGAGCAGATCACCTGGCCGGTCGTTCACACCTACCTTTTTTTTCCCCTAACGCGTAGTGTATTAAGAAACTACACAAAAATAAGGCCAACGGCCAGAGCTTGTATAACAGTATTTCCACTTGAATCCCTTCACCTTGCGCCAAACAGATTTTTACCCCTATTTGGCTGCGCTCAGCGAAAATCAATGTTATTTTTATTGTTATCAAGATCAGTTGGCGGATGATATTGTATAGTTTCTCCTTTCCCCGCTCTCTCTTACCTGTGTGTACATGAACGTATGTACGCCACAATCATTTCTTAGTTAAATTTATGTGATGTCCCCTTTCTCCCCACAGATTCCATACTGTGTACGAATCTGAAATGTTGAAGTATGGTGAAGAAGAGGAAGAGGACGACGACGACGACGACGACGATGAATGAACACCTCGCTTGTCGGGTGTTTCGTGGTCCGGTGTATTCCCAGTCACAAAAGTGTTCTTATAAATGAACCACCCTGGAGGTTCACACGAGGACAACAAAAGCAACACCATAATGTACTAGAGAACGAACAAAGTTGCGACAACAAAAAAAACAAGACAAAACAAAGCGTTTTGTATAGTGGAGTTCATTCTCGGGTGTCTACACTAATACTACCAAGTTTTCAAAACAAAACAATACAACAGCGTACCGGAATTCTTCCTCTTGCCGGATCGCTTCCCCACCCCACCCAACGACACGACAAAACACCCTCCTGCCCCCTACTCCACTTTTTACTCAGATCTACTCCAGTATTCCAATTCTGCTGACCCACCCATCTCGTCCATGATCCCAACCCTCTTGTGTGTCGCTTGTTGCGACTGCGGATGAGCAATCTCTATTCAATCAGAACGTACAGATTTTTACACCTTGTTGGGGCTTGAGGTGCACCATATGTAAACAGCCCTGTTCATTTTTGTTCACTCAACCACCCTTTTACCCCCACGCTTTGCACAGCAGAAGACAGATATGAAATGTGTGGCTGTTCTTGCTGCCGTTGTTTCGTATGCGTATGCTGAGAGTGTTTTTGTGGGATGCTATTTCGATGATTCGGCGGACCCAGAGTTTATCGCAGAAACCAAGGTCCTACCCGATGGGATGAGTTTGAAGTTCTGTGAGACACATTGCGGTGTGATGGCGAGCGGGCCTTACAAGTACTTCGGGTTGAAGGCGGGGACGGAATGCTGGTGCGGGGATTCGTACGGGAAACACGGAAACAGTAACAACTGCGACAAGACGTGCCACAACGGGGCCACCCCCGACAACAAGGGAAAATGTGGGGGTGCTCGAGAGCTCGCAGTCTACTCCACCACCGCGAGTGCCACAGACACCCGCGAAGGAGTTGTAAAGGCTGACCAAGTATCATGGACCGCCATCGGCTGCTTCAAAGACAAAAGCCCCGGGCGAGCGTTTGACAAGGATTCACTCTTCGAGGACAGCTCTATGACCTACATGATGTGTGCAGAGCATTGTCAGAAGCAAGCCAAACCGTACATGGCTCTTCAAGATAGTAACCAGTGTTTTTGTGGTAGCGATGTCGGGAAAACTTATGGCGAGAGCACTAAATGTACGAAGCCATGTGCAGGAGACGAGGCTGCAATGTGCGGGGGGCCCTTTGCGAATCAAGTCTTTAAGCTTACTGAGAAGGCGGCCGCCACATCTGTCGTTGTTGAGGCGGGCGCTGTCGCTCCAGCACAACCAGTGATCAAATGTGGGGTTCCCGAATCTGTCATTGTTGCGACAGTTGTTGTGATTGCGACTGGAATGGGGAACTATGCGTTCTGCACAGCAAGCGTTCTGTGCTCGATCCACCCCAGGGCTACCACTTCCATCTTTATTGGAGCATTAGCAGCACAGTTTTTTATTGCAGGGGTCTCTGCGCTGTTGGGTCATATACTTCCCGACTCAAACCTGTTTGTTCCAGTCATCTACAAAGTGTTTGCTGCCATCGCTTGCACTCTTGCTGGGTTGGTGCAGGTGCACAAGAGTTACAGTGTGGCTGGAAGGGAGCAGGAGGACCGGCGAGAGGAATATCTCATGGCTTACATTGACTGCGAAGAAAAGCAGACGGTATGGCGATATTGGGGATGTGTGAACAGGAGGCAAATTTTGCTGTCACTGCACTTAACACGGGTACCAGGGGGGGAAAACACCAGGTGTCCCACAGTTCCCAAAATACATTACCACATACGGAAATATCTCTGACAATAGCAATCACCACAACATTGATAAATGCACAGGAAGAGGATGCAGGAGCTGCTGATGGTCCTTTGAGTGTGTACCAGTCGTTTATGACAGTGCTGGTTGCGGAATGGGGTGGGTCGTCCCAGATTGGTATCATTGCATTGACATGCACTGTAGAGTTCCATGCAGTCATGCACGGTGCTCTGATTGCCCAGGTATACAACCGGAGATAGAGGAAAAGTTATGTTTTTTCCTCATGACTTTGGGCTGCCGTGGCAGCGTGGCTTCTCATTCATTATTTAATGGTGACAATCCTGACGAGGCTTGATATCATCTTACCGACCTTTATTTTTCATTATCCTCAGACGCTGGTGGTCAAAACTCCATCTTTCGATTGAAAATACTATCTTAATCATTTTCCTCAGTTGTACTGCACTTCTATCGCTTGTGTGATATCGCATAGCACATTACTGCTTCGTAACAGAACTGCATTGAAACAGCACTTCGTTGCAGGTATGTTTAGGTTGGACATGTATAAACCAATCCTGGTACCACTGTAGTTCAAGCACAGGTAAAAACCCCCCTATAAAGGGGGGTGGACCTATTATCCACTCCTAAATTTCAAAGTTTCGGCTTCCGGCCAAAATTTAAGTCGCTCAAAAATTGCTATTATCCCGCTGCTATCCCGCTGTTATCCGGCTAAAAGACCGCACCTTGGACGTGGTGTCTGAAACAATGTACACATTTCAACAATACCACAGTTCCGGGTTAGTACAGTAATGCAACCTACTTGACGTAGGTCTGTGTCTTATCAATTACAAAAAAAAACCCACAGGTCTGTTGTTCTTTTTCCTGGCGATGAACTCCATATTTGACATCTCTGATCCGTGAAGCAGCCGCCCTACCTATGGCACCTACCTATGGCACCTCCCCCGCCCCCTCTCTTCTCTTTTCATCGTTCTAACCATGCAACGCCAACAATGGCTTGCAAAGAAGTGCAGTATTTGTGTGTGTGTTTTTATTGGTTCCCAGATTGTTGACTGTTAACAGATGATTTAACAGTAATTTGTCTTTTCATATTCATCTACCAGGACAGGTGGGGCGGGCCTGGTTGGTCATGGCATAATGGGTATGAAGGAAAGAACTCGTTCAGTGGTGACGCAGTTGATTGCATGGGCGACACTCTGCACTACTCTGCTGCTCATCTACAACGATTCCCAGTCCAGGACAGTGCATCCCGATCAGAGCCACAAACCGCACCTCCAGTTCCATCCTATTGCACTTCCAGGGCGTTTGCTTCGAGCACTCGAGAGCAGCTATTCCGAAGAAAGGTTAGCAGAGTTAAAAAAGAAGGGACTATGGCCACCCCTCCAAGCAGACTACGACCTCAAGCGTGAGGTGCATCCGTCTTATGACAAGACAGCGCCGGTGGTGGTGAACTTTTCTGTGCCCAAGATCTCGCACGAAATGGGGATAAAATCCATCACAATCTCGCACTCCCCACGCATAGAGTACTTCCCCACATTCCTTTCTGATGAGGAAGCGAAAACTGTCATCGAAATGTCCGAGAAGCATATGGCACCTTCCGGTGTCGGCAAGAAACGGATCCCAGGAGGCAAGCAGGGACGGACCAGCGACGGGTACAGGCTACCCCGCAAAATACCATTTGTGAAGATGCTGGAAAAGAGAATAACGCAGGTGACTGGGTTCAGAGGTGACATTGCAGAACGGCTGTATGTCCTGCGTTACCAGGAAGGGCAGTACTACCACAAGCACCTTGATACCAACGAGGAGATCCCTCGGGCTGCCACGTTCTTTACGTGGTTGGAAGACCTGGACCCACCTGCGAAAGGAGCATGGACGTCTTGGCCAATGGCGAACGGGAGGAAGCGGGGATTTGAATGTGTCACAGGTCTGCGCGCACGTCCAGTGAGGGGGGCGGCTGTGCTGTTTTACGACATGAACCCAGATGGCTCTGTTGACCCGTCCTCTGCACACGCAGGATGTCCCCCTGTTGATGGTGTGAAGTGGGCCATGACGAAATGGCTCCAAATCGACAACCCCCATCATGGCAAACACGGGAAGAAGAAGAAGAGGAAAACGAAGCCTGCGCAAGACGAAGACAGTGCAGAATGAAGCATTACACGCTAACAAACCCCTCTCCCCCCAAACTCTGTGGGAGGCGGGAGGACTCATTAAGATATAACCAGAACGCATAAAGAACCCCACGTCCCCCACCCTTGCAACTGTTACACATCAAATGACACCTCAACAGAGCACATACGATATGTTATGGAGAGCTCTTCAGAGCGGCGCAAGGTGAAGCGGCAGGAGGCTGACACGTCTTTTGTGGTGCAGGTGCATGTCCGTGTCTTGGGTATCAAACCTCAGCTCATTCTTGTGCGGGCAGTGGAAAGCACCCCCTCCGAGCACATCGTTGCACAAGCGTATTTACAGATCGCACCACAATGCCGAAAAGAATATGACACTCCCGATGCCTACACTCTCCGGCAGTGCAACGGGCTTGGTCACTGCACCCCCGAGTCACGCATTCTGCCAAAGATAGAAAAGTTCAAGGATAACAGCACCTTTCCTTACATGGTGGCCCTCACGCTCGACCCAGAGTACCTGGTGCAACGGAAACGTGCTTTGTACCAACAGAAACAGGAGGAACATCGTGCTGCATCAGATACAATTAAAGCAAGGCGCGAAGAAAACGAGAAGAAGATTATCAAGCGCAGGGAGCAAGCCCAACGGGAGGCTCAGCAGCGATACATCGAAGCTTCGGAGGCCACGTGTATCCGCACACGCGAAAGCGCTCGGGATGAGAAGCGTCAAAAAGCTCAGAGACAAGAGTTGTTCCTTCGAAACCGTCGCGAGCGAAGGGAACGTGAAGATGCGTCCCGTGCAGATGCAGCTAAGGCTCGTGACGAGTGGACCCAAGCAGAGATGAGGAAGCAGGTTGAGTTGAAGGTCTCTCTCGTGCTTGATGAAGAGCGCTTGCGTCGTGCCATCAGTGCGGAGGAGCACGAACGCTTTGAATCAGAGTACACTGCCCTGAAGGTGGCTGCAAAAGAACACAACTCTAACCTCTGGAAGCGGACACACCTATCTCTGTTGGGCAGAAGGTTGCAAGAGAAAATCGAAGCTGACGTCATTCTTTACCAACGAAAAGAGGAAGAAAACACGAAACGCATGGAATACAAGGCAGAACGGCGTAGACAGTATCAGCTGGAGAAGGACAAGAAACGGTTACGGGAACAAATGCGTCGAGACCAACTGCAGCGTACAGATGGACAAGCGCAAGCGATCAAAGTCTTGGGCGAGACCGACGTCCTGACCTGGTAATCTCTTCTGTGCAAACGGTATTTCCATACTGTGAATCACAGAACGGCTAAATGAGACTACCCCCTCCAATAGGCCTATACCTTTCTAATTTTTTCCACCCCGCTCACCCCTTCCAGACTGCTACGGTCTTTTGGATCTGTTTTGTACAGAGAATTCTTATTCACCTATTTATCTACCGCTGAAAGGTATCACCACACTCATCTTAGTCAGCGATCCGCCACTACACAGCCGAAAGGCCAAACCATGAGTGCGAACAGGCGGTCACGCCCGGTGGTGAGTGAAGGGCAGTTGAAGAAGAAAGTGATAGATGTGTATGGAGCACCTGCAGACAGCACAGTGGTCGTGACTGCAAGCGAGCTCATGCAGTGGAAGAACATCATGGAGCAGAACGACCGAGACAAACTCCGCACAACAACCTCTGCAGACGAGAAGGCACGTCTCATGAGCATTGCCAACGAAAGGAAGGCCAAGATCATTGCACACGACGAGGAGCGACGTGCCAAGGGCAGCACTAAGTCCCCTGAAGACGCAGAGGAGGAAGTCACCAAACACGAGAGTCTCTCGAAAGCGCAGCTGCAGATGGACGAGGAGCTTGACGAGGTGAAGTACATGAATAAGGTAACCTTGCTTCCCACCCCATTCTGGACCCACAGTTTTGTTTTCTTATTTCCAACTTCTCTTTATTGCCCGCCCACCGATGCACGGTGAGACGTTTGTACTTTCAATTTCTCTTTCTTGTCTGCCAAACACGCGTCGCGCCTTATCTTTTCTAAACTAAAACAGATTATGTTGTACACAAAGTGTGTGACTATCCGTGATGCGCAAATAAAGGAGAAGCAGTCTATCTCCTCTGAGCGTGCAGAGGAGGAAGCGCGCCTGGACATGGCAATGGAGATGGAGCGGCTCAAGGCACTCAAGATGTACGACGAAAGGGAGCAGAAGCGCATTGAGAACAGACGGAAGGGTGCTGCTGTCATCCGGGCTCAGATTGAGGAACGTGTTCAGGAAAGCCTGCGGCGCCTTGAGCTCAAGCAACAGGAACAGGTGTGTGTTTTCCCATTTCCCTTATGTTCCTATTTTGGTGCTACACTTGGGGCGGTTTCACAACTTTTCACAACTTTTCACAATAATTTCGCACTTTATCATCAATGAACCTTACTACGAATGGATCAACATTACCTCACTCGACGTTCTCAACCCATCCACAGGAAGCGATGCTGCGTCACATCGAACGCATGCGTGACGACGACAAGCAGGAGGCACTCAAGAAGAAGGAGGCAGCAAAACGTCTCATGGAGGACGTGGCCTTGGCCAATGCTGAGCAGATCCGCCTCAAGAACAGACAGCGAGAGGTCGAACAGGTATAGAGCACAGCACACTCCTTACTACCACTCTACCCACATACAGTCCGAAGACCGGAGGATCTCGGAATACCTCAAGGAGAAAGACACACGCGAGCAAGCTATCGCCGAAGAGAATGAACGTGTCAAGGCTGAGAAGGAACGTGAAATTGCCCGTCTCCGTTCGCTGCAGGAGAAGGCCCAAGACAAGCAGGCAGAGCTCGATGCCCTGCGCGCACGCCGTGCTCAAGAGGCAGCTGAGAGAGAACACCGTGCGAAGGAGAAGGAGGCAGCTGCGCGTGTCACTGCGATCAACTCTGACCTTGCTTTGGCCAGGCAAAGCCAGAAGCTTGAGAAGGAAGTCACCCTTGCAGAGCAGGCGAGGCAGGAGAACGAAGACTTTGAGAGGATCATCGCTGTGCAGAGACAATGGGACCAGCAGGAGAAGTCGAAGAAGCAACTCGAAGCGAGCCGCCGCCTCAAGAACGCTGAGGACCTGCGGGACCAGATCGAGCTCATGGAGGAGGCCAGGAAGAAGGACCGTCGTGGCTTCCTGGAAGAGGGCAACTCCCTCAAATCGCAGCGCAAAGACCAAGAAATGAAGATCGAGTCCATCCGCAACGTATGTTCTTTTTTTATCAAAACGCAAAAGAAAAAAAAGAAAATAATAATACAGCGCAAGATTCATGAACTGAAGGCATCGGCTGTGCCAGAGAAGTACAGCAAAGAGCTTCTGAAGAAGAAGAACATAGAGCCCCTTCGGCCTAGCAAGTAGTGTGCTAATACTTCAGCATTTTTATATTTTCACTGGCATCTGTCACAATAGGGCTTTGTATTTTAAGTCAAGCTTTTTTCTGTGGACTGAAGGATTTTCCTTATTTTCTGTGTTTTTTTCTCTCTTTATTGATAATCTGTTATTTCTTGGCGTAGTGCGCGCTGCCACGCAAGCAAGTCTCCACCAGGGTTTACTCTCAGGAAAAAGGCCTCATCTCTCTGGGGCCATTGGGACCCACAGAAACCTTACAACGTCTTTCCGAGACGAAATGTGTTCGTAATCTTGTTATTTTATTTTTGGAAAAAAAAGAAAGTAACCTGCACGGCACAACTCCTCTTTCCTTTTATGTTAAGGCTGTTCACCGCATTTGTGGACAAAAGTGTGTATGTGGGGATATACGTTCATCTGATGTGTTCGACCCTGTCTTTCTTTCTTTATTTTTTTGTCTAATTTTTTTATCTTTTTTTGGTATGTGCATGAGAGGCACATTCATCTTTCAAGTTTTCTTTTTGCGCCCCTTTTCCAACGGGCAATACACAACCCAAACAACTCAAGCAACCCACTTCTCCCGACACAATACTAACTAATACTTTTGCCATTCCTCCCTCTTCCTCTTCCCCTTCCCCTCCTCCCTACACTCTTTTCACCAAATAGTATCCACGTTTTGCATCCCCTTTCCACAACCCCATGCGATTTTGTATGCTATGGAGGGTCGACCGCCAACGGAACGGATCATCAAACTGCCGATCAAACTAGGAGGATGTGTCTCAAGTCCGATGGGCTATGGTGGGGGGCAGTGGGAAAAGCCTGCGTTGAGGCGTGTCTCGAAGAGCAGGGTGCATCGTACTTCGCTTCTGAAGCGTGGTGCGCTAGCAGTGCTGTGTCTAGGGAAGTTGTTCATAGGTGTCAAGAAACGTCGCGAACGACAAGAATGCCGGGCACCCGAATCTCTCCTCACAAAACCCGCCGCCAAAGATGAAAGCAAGGCAAAAGTGTCGCTCATCCCAGGCTGGATGCTCAGTACGCTCTCCGAGCTTGCCACAGACCTCGTCCGCCAAGAGGCCATGAGGCGGCTTGACGAACGCTTCGCAATCTGGGTAAGGATAAAGCTCAGCTGGAAACGCCGCGTACAAAAAGGACAGCGCTTCACCTCGCCCCGTTCCGTGCCGCGTTCAATTTGGAAGCAAAGTTTCTTCTTCCGCGACTGGCCAGACGAGTCCATCAACGAGCTCCTCCAGGAAGGCATCCCTCTTGTCTACGAACCCCCGGAGCTGCTGCTGTACCAAGGTGAGTCGCATCTGCCTGGTGTCTACATCCTGGTGCAAGGGTCGGTGAGCCACTTCGACCGCTATGAAGCCTCAGGCAGCCGCCACCTGTCGGAGCAGATCAAGGCACCGCGCATCCTGGGCGACGCGTCGTTCTTCGTGAAGGAGCACTTCGCACACTCCCTAACAGTGCACTCCGGACACATCGAGGTAGTCTTCCTCCCGGGCAGGGTCGTCGAGCGTGTCATGGAGGCACTGCCCGAAGCTGTGTACAGGGAGGTCGAGGCGCGGTGTACACAGTACCGTGCAACAACGCTGTCCGTCTCGCTTCCCATGACGCCAGCTCTCGTGGCAAGGTCAAGCCTCTTCCAAGGCCTCCCCGTGGAGTCGTTGCGCAAGGTCATCGACCTGCTCAAGCCTATCGCCTCGCAGCCAGGCAAGGTCCTCGTCTGCCCAGAGCAAGCGGAGCAAGGTCAAGGTGTCATGTACTTCCTCCGAAGAGGCACGTGCAAGTCCGTCATGCGTGAGGCAGGAGAGGTCATGGTGCTAAGCTGGCTGCGTGCACCGCAAACCCTAAGCCAAGAGAGTCTGTTCAACCCAAAGCTTGTGAAGGAAATCCAGGCGCACACCCGATGTGACCTGTGGGGGTTGGAATACCACGATTTTGTGCAATTTTTTGAGAAGGCGTCGGAGAGCACACGCGAGAAGCTCAATGTGAACATGAACAAGCTTCGCAGGGGCTACATGGCACCGCAGCTGCAGCCCTGCATCATACGTTCTGTGCCTCTCTTCCAGGCTGCCATGAGGTCGGGGTGCATGTCGGAGCATGCCGCCCTCGTCCTTGCGGGGATGTTCACGAAGCGGGTGGTGAACCCTGGGGAGTTCCTTGCGACGCCGTCGCAGCATTGCGTGACAGCATTTCTGTTGATGCAGGGTGTGGCAATGGCAACACATCCGCAGACAGGGTTAACACGACGCGTTGGTTTTGGTGAGTGTATGTGCCCTGCGCTGCTGATATCATCGAGATGGGTGTGCTACATTGTCGCTAAGACCAACTGCGAGTGTTGGCAGCTGTCCCGCGAAAAGTTGCAAATGTTCGTCGGAAACGGCCTCCCACACATCCACCCACAGCGCTTCCGTGCACTGTGTCTGCAGTGCACGGATGAGGAGAGGGGGCTGCTGCGCAACGTGCAGGAGGACGCCCTCTACTTCCCGCTCTCCGTGCCCTGTCCCGAACGTGCCTCCACAGCAAAGCCCCTGTGCACCCCGCAGCCCAGTTTCTTATTGAACGCGCGCAAGGATGCACAAGATTCGCCACAAAGGATCCAAGCTCGCCCCGAGCCAAAGGAACGGACAGGCGCGCCAGGGATACCCTCGTACGTCCAAAAGCGTACCCTCGCAGCTGTGAAACTTTGCTCCGCAAAGGTTTCGACAGAGTCTCTCAGCGAGAAGTTGGCGTTCCTCGTGTCGGAACACGAGACTGCGGTTCTCGGGATAAGGGGACAATTCAAGTGGAAGAGCAAGGATGCTTTGTTTAAACCCAGCCAAGACTCTGCTGTGTCACAGCCTGTTACGAAGTTGAATCACAGCAAACGCAACGGTCGCCCCAATAGAAAAAATAGCTCCCATCGATCCTTACGACCACTCCGACAGGAGCAGTCTTTGGACGACTTTCCTGAGCAGGATGCACACCCCCCGAGGGTGGTTCCTCTCAAACACAAAAATTCGGCTTTTCTCACGCGATTCTTAAATATGCTGCAAAATAAGACACGACCGGAGAACTATGTAGTTAAGTTCCCAGCGTGACTATCCCCCTTTACAGGGATCAGCAGAAGACAGGAATCTTTCTAAGCACATGATAGCTCCCCAACACTTTATGTTGCCTCTCCTTCTCCCTTCTCCTTCCCCCTTCCACCCTCCTCCATGCACCACAGCAAACACACCACACTATGCATCGGGTTGACGTTCTTGAGAGCCATCTTGGTAAGGCGGCAGCTCAGAGCGCGAAGTGCGATGTTGAGGTGAAGAGTGGCATCCTGAAGGGTATTCGTGTAGTGGAACTTGCGACGATCATTGCGGGCCCAGCGTGTGGGGCGTTGATGGCAGACATGGGTGCAGAAGTGATCAAGGTTGAACGGCCTGGTGGTGACCCGTGGAGAGGTGACCGTGCGAACAAACTTCCCGACAGCGAGACAGGTGGTCCTCACTTCACCCAAAACAACCGCGGGAAGAAGAGCATCGTGCTGGACCTGAAAAATAAGCAACACCACACAGCCATGCTGAAGCTGCTCCAGTCCGCCGACGTCTTCATCACAAACGTGCGTTACCAATCCTTAGAGAAGTCGGGCCTCGGTTACGAAGCCTTGAAGAAGCTCAACTCACGTCTCGTGTACGCGATCCTCACCGCCTGGGGTATGGAGGGTGACAAGAAGAACGACCCTGGCTACGACGTGGGTGCCTTCTGGGCAGCATCGGGTCTTCAAGACTTCTCAAAGCCAACAGATGACGGACACGTCGGCCAGTTCCCACCAGGGATTGGCGACCAGATGACCGCATTGCAGCTTTTGTCTGGCGTCTCGCTGGCGCTCTGGCACCGCGACAGAACAGGCGAGGGCCAGTTTGTGGAAGCGTCTCTCCTGAAGTCTGGCATTTGGGGCATGTCGTACCCATTGCTGAACACAGCACTCAACCCAGGGGGTGCCTTCATCCGCGAACCACGCACCAACCATTACCGCCCGACGTTCAATGTTTACAAATGCAAGGATGGGGCCTGGATCCAGCTGCTTGGGCTTGACCTTGGACGGTTTGACGCAGCGATCTGCAAGGCCCTTGGCCTTAACTATGACATTGTGCATCCTCAGAGCAACCCTGCGAAGATCCATGTTTTTGAAAACGTATTCATTACTGAGGACAGCAAGCACTGGGAGGCGAAGTTGGACGAGAACAAGGTGTGGTACCAGCGTGCTCTGCGCCTGGATGAGGTGCTGCAAGCACCACAGGCACACGCTGTTGGATCCTTTGTGAACATTCCTGGGGTGCAACACCCGTTGGTCACCAGCCCTGTTAGTCTGTCTGCAGGGAAAGGTGTGCACGGGCCACAGGGAGAGGCCCCCGTGTGCGGTGACCACACTGTTGAGGTCTTAGAAGGAATCGGCATGACTGCCCACGAGGCAGCAAGCATTCACAATAGCACAGTAAAATGGGTGCGATCGAAAGGTACATCCGACTGATAGCCATAAATGAGAACTTCGTACGTGCAGGACCTGTACGCCTGCACGCCTGCAAGCTTCAAAACGGGAACGAAGGCAAGCAGAGTATACAGCAGGCGAAAGAGAAGATCCATGGACGAAATAATGAACATATGCAGAAGCATTTCTGTATTCCACATTTTTTTTTTTAAACGATGCTATTTTGTCTAGGACACTGCGTGGACTTGGTCTTCATGTTGTCGATTATTCAAAGTTAAATGTAAAAAACAGATAAAACAACGGAAGCAAAACTGGCACCTACACTATTCCAGAACTGTTTCACAAACTGAAAAAAAAGAACAAAGAACCAAACCGAACTTCGTGCCTCACGTGTGCTGTGTGAGAGAGAAAGAGTCTCCAAACAGTTACCGGTGTATGGTGTATCACTGTGCAACCGTCCGTGTCAATGGCTTTCTTAAAAATGAGAGGACAGCGTTCTCCCCAAAAACAAGAACAAGACGGGGAGGGAAAAAAAAATGCCAAACGGCAAAGAAAAAAAAACGCTGCGAAAACATTGATTTTAGTTAAAATGGAGTGAAACAAAAAGGGTTCAGAAACGAACTCCCATCATTTCCCCAACTTTCTCTCTCTCTCTTTTTTCTCTCTCTTTGCGTACTCTCTCCCTCTCCAATCTTAAAGATGTCTTGCACCCCCTCTCTCCTTTTGAGGTCCAAGAATCTTTACTTTGCTCAACTTGAATGAAATACGAATGACTACCTACCCCCCTTTTTTCCCCATCTCCTCTCACACTCGCACTATTTTTGCTTCAATTTTCTTATTTTTTTGGACACCGCTCCGCAAGGTCCATTCAGAATATGGGACAGCTCGTTCGTAATGTGGTGGTTACTGGGTGTACTCAAGGGTTGGGGGCGATTTTCAGTCAAGAGCTGCTCTTGCAGGGAGTGCATGTAGTGTTGACAGGGAGGGGTGACGACGCTTATGACAGAATGCAGGTTGTGATAGATGATTGCGAGAGGGAGCTGGAGTATCGCAAGGAGAATGCGATGAAGCAAACAGGGTTTGAGTATTCTGTATTGGGTGTGCCAGAGAGGCTGTCGTATGAGATGCGCCATCTGGACATTAGCGAGCCAAAGCAGGTTGCAGACTTTACACACTCAATACAAAGGTCATTTGCCAACAAGCCATGCATCCTTGTGAACAACGCTGCCGAAAAGCATGCAGGGTGGACCCCAGACGCGTTGCAGAAGAGTGTACGCAACAACGTCTTCGGCACAATTGAACTGACCGAGTCGCTCCTCCCTATCCTGCAGCCAGGTTCGCAGGTTGTGCATATTCTCTGTGCGGAGTGCCGTCCACGCCTGCCAGGTGTGCTCTCCCCACAGATCATCAACGCCATGCACGACCTCATGCGGCTTGACTTTGACAAATTCATGAAACGCGCAATAATCTTCCCTGAGTTCTTCCCGGACGAGTACATGTCCTCCCCAGCGCGCGCAGAGTGGGCGGCATACTCCTACAGCAAATGCCTCCACTATATGTACGCCCTCAAGAGCGCAGAGAAGCTGGAAAGATCCGACATACGTGTCAACGGGTTCTGCCCCGGGGCAATGGGGACCCGTCTTGGAAGGGACTCCTCAAGGAACCCGATGCAGGCGACGCTTGATTTGATGGCGGTGACGCTTAACGATCCGCATCTCTCCAGAAAGGTTAGAGTTGAAAAAGCGATCGGTGCTCCGGCGGGCGGCGTACTGAACCCAACGGGCGATTTCTACCAAGGCAAGAATCCGATTTCCTTTGCAGACGCGATTAACCCCCGAAAAAACCCCGTGGGTATAACAGCCTTTGGTCAATCCACTGTGCCTGCGTCGTTCAGTAATGATGACGATTGGCGGATCAAATACATCCGAGAGAGGGAGGGACGGTCCTCGGTGCTGGGAAGGGTGAAGTCTCTGTTTGGGATGTGAGGTTGTGTTGTAATCAGGGACGTACTCCTGCACGGAGCATTACCGCTTGGGGTGGGGTGTAACAGAAGACTAGCTAGTCGGTTCTTCGTTGTTGGGCCTGGGTTGGGGAGGTGGTATTGTCACAACCTAAGAAGAATAACGGGACAGTAAGATATCTTTTTTTTTTTTTTTTTTTTTTTTTTGAGAGTGCTGCAAACTATGTCACTCTGCTGGATATACCCGTAGACGGAGCACCAGGGTGTAGATAGAGTCGTGTCAGTTGTTGCTGACACTGACAAAAAAATGGTGTTTCCTCCCACTATATTTCAATAATTCTCTCCGAGATCAGAACCTGTTCAGATGTGCATCTTCAACCCCAATGATTTTGTCATCGGGTCGAGAAGAGAGGCCATGGGGCGGGGCGGGGTGGGGTAGGGTAGGGTAGGGTAATGGGTGTTGCACCAGGGCGCTTTCATATTTCCGCGAATGGTGGGGTGTGTGTTGTGGCTGTGCTCAGGTCTAGAGGCAGGCGTATCCCCTCCCCTCACACCACCATGAACCACCAGAGACCACTTGACAATGCTTTTCTTAAATGTGTTCGCCGTGCTTGCCGCAGTGAGTGCCAGTCCAATTGACCCAGCAAAGAACTGCACACTGAAGTGGTACAACCAGAAGCTCGACCACTTCAGCTACTCCCCAGACACGGATTGGAGGACGTTTAAGCAGCGTGTTTACGTTTGTGGGGAGGAGAATTGGAAGAAGGGTGAGCCCATTTTCTTTTACTGCGGAAACGAGGCAGATGTGACGCTGTACGTACGCCACACTGGGCTGATGTGGGAGAACAAAGACCGCTTTGGTGCGCTGCTCATCTTCGCAGAGCACCGCTACTACGGAGAGTCGCTGCCGTTTGGGAACTCCAGCTTTGTGAAGGGGAACATCTCGTACCTGAGCCACGAGCAGGCCCTAGCGGACTATGCGAACGTTTTGCTCACCTACAAGCAGGATAAGCAGTCGCCTGAGAGCAAGGTCATTGCGTTTGGCGGGTCCTACGGTGGGATGCTGTCTGCGTGGATGCGCATGAAGTACCCGACCACGATCGATGGGGCGATCTCTGCGTCGGCACCGATCTTTGGGTTTGCGTTGGGCGGGAAGGATTCGTTTACGGACATCTCGACGTCCTTTGGGAAGACCTACTGGGAGGTCGTCACACGCGATGCAACTCCTGAGGCAGGTGCACGGGCGGGGTGCGACAGTACTGTGCGTGCTGCCTTCGCACAGGTCTTCGAACAGGCGAAGACCGCCCAAGGCCGTGCACAACTGCAGTCCACCTTCAACCTCTGCGTGCTCCCTACAGAGGACAGTGTTGTCGCCCTCGCCTACCTCCTGATGTACGCCTGGGACATGATGGCCATGGGTAACTATCCCTACCCCACAGACTACATCACTGGCGGCACTGCCGTCCTCTCCGCCTACCCTGTGCGCGAGGCCTGCGCAGCCATGATCGGCACAGACGGCGTGCAACCCCCCGTAGCAGAGCTGCTGCCCAGACTCAAGGCCGCGACCGATATCTTCAACAACGCGACCAAGGACATTCCGTGCTACCAGCTTGACGACAAGGATTTGGAGCATGACGGAATTTGGGACTTCCAGTTTTGTACGCAGATGCTTTGCCAGGAGACGTACTATGCGCGGGATGGTGTGTCGGATATGTTTTGGAAGTATCCCTTTGACCTGGAATTCATTAACCAGAGGTGCGAGATTGAGTATGGTGTGGAGCCACGGCCGGACTGGATTGTGACGCAGTACGGACCGCTAAGCAAGCTTGACCAGTACTCCAACATTGTCTTCAGCAACGGAGACTACGACCCATGGTCCGCCGCAGGTGTGACCTCGAACGTGTCCTCCTCTGTGCTGGCCGTCGTCATCGAGGGTGGTGCACACCACCTCGACCTCTTCTTCTCCAACCCAGAAGACCCTCCAAGCGTCCTCGCCGCACGCGCCCTGGAAATCGCGAATATCGAGAAATGGCTTCGGGACTAAATCCCCAACATTTTTTTTTAATGTACCAATCATTGGCAAGAAGAATTAGAATTGACGGAAGGTGCCTGCAAATTATCTTTCGTTCAGTATTTGTTTCACCGCACCATACAGCGAAAATCACGACACATTAGCGACGGAAACAGTTGTTTCTCTTTGCTCTCTTTTTGTCAGATTCTATTTTTAAACCTTTCAACCCTCTGTGCCATCAGTGTGCAACTCTCGCCACCCCCTCTTGCGGTGTGCAGCTGTCACCCATTCAATCTTTTGACCCCTCCTTTTTTTACTGTAACGCTAACTGTTAGGCAGCTGCACCGCTGGCACTGCCTCTTTGCTATGTGTTCGGGTTGTTCTATGTAGTGGGGTTCCACACTGCACAAGGCAGTGGGGGGACAGTTTCCCGTTTCTTCGTGGGGTTACAGCCCGCACACCTCCCAATGTGCGGAAGGTGTGTACGTGCCGAAGAGCCTCTCCTATAGCTGTGGGCTGACAGACCCCTTTGTGACCTATACAAAAACCAAGACCCTAACGCATTCCTTTCCCCTTTCCTCCCTACAGCCCCTCTTTCAAACCGCGATAAACGGAAAAAATTATTTTTCTTTGCTCTCTTTTTATTCAATTGTCATATCCCGTCTGTTTCTATTTTTACTGGGGGAGAGGGCGGGGGTGCTAAGAGATAAGGGGCGAATAGGAAATTAGGGTGATATTTGGGCTTTTAGCCTGGAATAAGAGGTACCATATCTCCTATTTCACAGTATGCAAAAAACAAAACCTGAAAAAAAAGAAAAGGCAGGTCAAAAAGTGAATTAGAGATACCATATCCCCTATTCGCTTTTTTGTTAGGCACTGTCGCGAGAGGGCTGTTGTATTTCAAGCCAACTTTGTTTCCCCCCCTCCCCAAAAAGAAAGAGAAATGTAGCCTAGTAAAAGGGCTTTCCATAAAAGTTGCTTTCAAGGGTTCAGGACAACTGACGTCTATACGTTCCGTAGTACAAAGGTTTCAGCCAACGTTGAGTACAGACCCTAGGTTCCCAAACGGGTTCTTAGGCGATTGTCCACACAACAAAAAAACCTACTTTTTTGGTTCATCTGTTTGCCTATGTGGAGATAGTGGTCCAGGACCAATTTCACTTGTCATGGTGATAAGTGAAATGACAAGTGAAAGTGGTCACTTGTCATGACAAGTGATTTACTTAAGGAATGTCTGTAAGCTCATGATTTCCCCCCTACTCCCCCTAAGCAATTATTTGTCATGACAAGTGATTTACATGTCATTTCACTTGTCAGGTGCCTCTGGACCACGGTCGTGTGTCTCTTATTCACCCCTCCCCAGTAAACGTATCAACCCTCTGTGCCATCAGTGTGCAACTCTCGCCACCATCTCTTTTTAATGGTGCGCAGCGTGTGACCCATCCAATCTTTGGACCCCTTTTGTAGCCTATGAAAAAAAAACCAAGACACCCTAACATTCCTTTCCCCTTTCCTCCCCCCCTACAGCCCCTCTGTCACACCACCCTCCAGCTTTTACACCAATGCACAAAGCAGCACACAACGCGTACAATGCTGCGGGGTACAACGGACGTGCCATGCAGGGGGTGTCGTTTCTGCTGCACACGATCTATGGGGCGAATGTTTATCCGAACTATCTGGCAGAGCGGTTCTGCTCCACAGGCGAGGCGGGACGACGTTTGGATGAATACGAAGCATTGCTCCAGCGCGAGCTTGCACGGGTACACGAAGCACGCGAGGCACGCGCACTCCGCAAACAACGTCTCAACCTCAGCCTCACCACGCACCAGCCCCACCTCAACACCACACTCCGTAAGGCCACCTCAGCCGTTCTCTCCTCAGACATTGCCGACCTTCTGACCGCAGGCGACCCTTCCGATGTACACGACGCGCTCACCCCAGTTGCGCCACCCAACCCACAAGGCTACGCCCCAGTGTGCTTCCCGCTTCTCCCCGAGGGGGTTTGCAATGAACTGCGCACTGCGTTCTCTGCAGTGCAGCGAAGTGGCAAGGTTGCTTCTGTGGATGAGCTGGGTAGCGATGCGGTTCGCTTTGTGGACACCATATTCAAAGCGATTCTTTGTCCGCTTTATGACCAGGTTTCGGGGAAAGCCAAACAAGGTTTGGATATGCGGTACGCCTTTGTTGCGTACTACAACAACGAAGGCACTGCGACGTCTCATGTAAAGCTGCCTGCACATTCAGACGACTCAGAGGTAACGTTAACCTTGCAGCTTGGGGGCTCGTGGACGCAGGGTGGTGAGGTGCTCTTCCGGCATGAGCGTTCTGCACCGCAGGAAGGTTCAATAGAGGCGTCCGTTGCGCACAACACAACAGGTGTCGCGCTTCTGCACTCAGGGAGACATCTGCACGAGGTGCTCCCCGTCACCTCAACAGGGGATCGAATGGTGATGGTCATATGGGCGCGCAGTACCAACCACAGAAGTACACATTGCCCGTGCTGCACAATGTTCGATCGCAGCAGATGCATCATGAAACCCGACTGGAAAACCCCAGAGGGAGCAGCTGATGTCTACAACATATAAGCATTTTTTTTACCGCAGTGTTTGCCAAGGTACGGCGGTGTTTGCACTTTCAACGTCTCTTTTTTTCCTTCAATGGTGTTCTACAAAACCTTTCAGTGGTCTGTCGCTTTTGGGTCTTTGTGGAATACCATCGGAGGAAAAGTTCTGCGCATTTTTTGCTTCTTACTCCCCACATCTAACTACCCTTTTTACCCTGTCTTTTTTTGGTTGCATCCGGGCATTTATTGAGATATTTGCGTTTAACAACTCCTCTGAACACCCCCTCTTCATCCATCATCTTCGTAGGGGATGTCGAAGGACACAGAATTAAGAAGGTTTGATGTGAATGACTTTGTGACGAGGAGTAATGATTTGAACTGTGTGAGTATTAGCAATGCGGACTTGGACCGTTTGAGCACTGCAGAGGTGTCACGCATGCCTGGTCTGGAGGACGAGCTGCAGCGTCTTCATGTACAGCACGATGTGCTCAGGAGCATCGCTGCACAGCGTCTGGGCACAGAGCGGCGACCACGACAGTCCTCCCCTACTCACTCACGCTCACCCCCTCGGCCAAAGCCTGTACAGAACGCTGTGCAAAAGTCGTCACCACCCCCACCTAAACGCAGCCAGAGAGCCCCCATTTCTAGTGTCGTCCCTCCCCAGCACAAACGTGCCGCGTTCTCTGCAGGTGTCGGTGTGACGGCAGACTTTGAGGATGTAATGGCCGGTCGGCATTATCATCTTGTAGAGCAGGATGGGGGGAGGCGGAAAGGGCGTTGGACAGTCGCATTCCACCCGAGCAATAGAATAGAGTGGCGTGATGAGGCTGGGAAGGAGGTGGGTGGTGTGGCGGAGTGGGATCTGTTGCAGGGTGTCACGCCGGACACACAGCTTGCAGCAGGGGCAGGGAAGAGGAGTGCAGTGCCTTGGCGTGTCTTTGGGTTGGTGTGGGCAGAGCCTAAGGGGTCGAGGACACGAAGGGGTCTCCCAGTCAGAATCGAAGCCACCTCGGACGAAGACTACCGAAGCAGTATTCTTGTCCTCCAATACTTCCTCCGCCTCTCAGGGCCATTACGGGGAAAGCCAAAAACAACGTACGACGACTTAGTGCAGATCCAACGCCAGATTAAAGCGCGAGATTCAACATTGATGCGACTAAAATAGATGTTAATACTTCCAAAAAAAAATGATTTCACGTTGTCATCTCATTGTCCCTCCTCTCTCTTTTCACTCTTTTTTACAGCAAAAAAGAACTATGCAGGCATTGACATTAGTGGTGACCCAACATGGTAGTCATGGAAGTTGTGTGGACATGGAGGCGATAAAGGTGCATCTGAGGCGACAGTTGGAGGTGGGTGGGAGGGTGGTGCACCGGGTGTCTCCTTTGGTGGAGGGGGAGGGGTTAGGGGAGCACTTGGATGTGGTGATGTGGGAGACGGATGCATGCAAGATGTTCGGCACAGAGAAGGGTGTGGAGTCTTGCGCCGCAACGGTCACAGCAGAGTTGGAGACCTTCGTCACATCTCTTCTCGCACTCACCGACACCCTCCACCTCGTCCTCATCGGGCACTCCATGGGAGGTCTCATCCTCCGTTCTCTCATCACGCAAAGCAGCCTCATCCGTGAATCCCCTAAGATCCAACCCCTCCTCTACATGTCCATCGCTACACCGCACATAGGTGTACACCAAACCGTATACCCATTGAAGGCATTGATGTCCCTATGGGGTATGCTCGCAAGCACAACCTGTGTTGATATGTTGCATGACAATGAAGTGCTCGATACGTTGTGTGATGAGGAGCATATCAATGCGTTGAGTCGGTTCAGCCACCGTGTGAACTGTGCGAACGTCAAGAACGACCATATGTGTGGGTTTCATACCTGCAGTCTCACGGCAGGGGGTGCTCCGGGTGTGCCGCATGAAAGTGAAGAGTATTCGTCTCGGATCAGCAAGCCTGTGGTGCTGACTGCGCAGAACGCACCAACAGAGCAACAGGTGCGTGAAGCCTTTCCCCAGGTGGAGGAAGGCAAGCTGCAGTCCATCGTGTCCGAAATGGCTGCCCTAAGAACCCTCCCCTGGAAGATGGTTGCCGTGGATTACGCAGACAGCCACTTCTCGGCGCACGTCGACATCATAGGGAAGGGTACAGTAAACAAAGGAGGCAAGGGGGACATCTCAGCCAAGTTCATAGCAGACATGGTCCACTCCCTTCTCGAGAAAAAAATAGCCCTTTGAACGTTTTTCTTGGGCATCTTTCCAACCTTTTCCCCCCCCATTATCGTTGCTCCCAGGAGTTTTTCTAGCTCCCCTTTTTATCAATTTATTGATTGCATATGTTGAAATACTTTTTTTTTACAAACTAACTTCATATTTTGCTCAAGCCAACGATTGCCTTCCCCCCTTTGACTTGTCTCTTTATAAAGCCACGACCTTCTGACCTCACCGCACCTAGTACCTGTTTCACACACCCCTTTCATCCACCCCAGCCCAATGTGGTGACATAGATGGCTTCCACATATTTAGACCAACGCGCAACGAAGGCGAATGTTGCAGCTTCTGGGGTGCGGTTCAAGGTCTGGCGGGATTCATTTCATGAGCGCTTCTTTGGTGCAGATGGGAAGGTGGAGGGGATGTGGCAGGGGATGCCCATTAGTGCACGCAAGCGGCCGAGCTCGGCGCATTTGAGCAGGAAGGTGGACACGTTGACGGCACGCACACCTACCGCACTGATAAAGTCGATGGACGACAGCCTCGCAAGCAAGACACCCTTCCTCTGCCTTGTCGAGGAAGCGGCACGAGACGCAACACGGCCCAACTGCCAGACAGCGGTGGAGGATGAAGTCTCGAAGCTAGGTCTCTTCCGACAAACCATTGAGTCGCTTACCGGTGCAACACCGCAGATGGCAGGCCTCATGCGGAGGGTGATGGATACGTACGACACAGCGGTCAAAAAGATTGTGAGGGCAACAGATGTGGCAGAAACAAAGACGTTGGGCACAACGCTTGACTCGCTCCAGGCAGAGGTGCTGTCTCTGGCGTATGTCGTGGAGCAGAAGGAGGCGGACAACAATGAGATGCGCATCGCCAATGAGCGTCTGCGCAGTGCGAATGAAGAGTTCAATGAGGAGAGCGGGATTCTGCAGCACCATGTGGAGGAGCTGCATAAGCAGATTCAGACTGTATGCAGTCGTGTCTTTTTAGACACACCTGCGCCTCCTACGCTACAGGAGGGGGACCGGAAGGCCCAGCTGCGTCTGCATGCGGAGAAGAGCTCACCCTACTTCCTGCAGGCCCTACAGCGCTTATGCCTTGAGATTGAATACCTGCGCCGTGAGCGGCAGGATATGTACGAACGTCTCGCCGCTGTGACTGCCGACTGCAACGCACAAAGCCGTGGTCTGCAGGAGGCAAACGCAGCGCAGGCAGAGCTCGAGGCTGTGCTGGAGGACGTGAGGGAGCAGCTCTCCGACGCTGAGGTGCACATCAACGAGCTAGACATCGACAAGGAGGAGCTTGAGACTGTTGTTGAGGGTCTGCGTGTCGTGGGTGTAGAGCACGACATCCTGACACAGCGTCTCGACTGTGCCGAGAAGGAGCTGTCCCATGCACGGGAGTTGTTCCAAGGCCACCTTGAACGAAGAGATGTGCGCCTGCATAAAGATGAGAAGCCGCCCCCCAACTTCGTCGGGCGTGGGCTTACTCCTGACATCCCACGGTACCTGCGCAGCAAATCGCAGAAGATCAAGAACCGCATGGTAGGCAAGCCCCTCGTCCTGCAGATCATCAAAGAGATCTGGACAGAGCGCGCACGCCGCCTCGACCGCGACGACGGCATGCGGGAGCGAACCACCCTCGAGGACATCTTCGTGGAGGTCATGACACGGCAGGCGTCCGGCATAGAGTACTCCTACAGCTTCATCGACGCATGCAACCGTACAAGCACCACATCCATCGAGTCGTTCTTCCTTATGGCAGTCCTCGAACACCGCCTCCCTGAGGAAACCTACTTCGCAGGGGAGCGTGCCATCCAGCAGGTCCGTGCTGAAATGGAACGTCTGGGGAAAGGGGCAAGGCGGGTTTCATTTGATATCGCAGCAAAGGCGCTTCGTGCTGTCCTCCAGGTAGGCTTGGGTGCGCTGGCGCGGCTGATGTTTGCAGTGCAGCTGGACAAGCCGAATGCTGACGATGTTGACACAGATATCACGACGTACCCGAAGCTCTGCGATGCCATCAAGCGCACGATCCTGACCCTTTCCACATCTGCCTGTCTCGACCTTGCACAGAGCCTCCGCACCCTTGCTGCGACGCATCGTTCAGACACACTTTCCCTTTCAGAGATCAAAGAGGTCATGTACCAACGCGACCCATACAACACCCGTCTCCATCACCAACTTTCCCAAGGTGCCGGCATCGGCCCAGATGACACATTGAGAGACCTCGATCAAGAGATCGACGTGGTCAAATTCATGGACAATTTGTCACATAGGTATGAACAGTTTGCATTACCAAATATGTTGAGAATGACAAAGAAGCTGGGCAAGTTCCGCATTAGTATTAGATATCATTTTTGCTGTTTGTTTTGGGTGAATTTGAGGAGCATCGTTGTTTATGCAGTTAAAAATGATTATTCATGTAGGTCCACAAAAATGATACCCCCCGCACAGAGCATATATCGACCACCGATTGCAAGAACAGGCCAAGAAACGTGTCAAAAAACACTGATCGCAATGCTTTTCCAAGCAGCATCACATATTTATGCCATGTTTACAGTTTTCTTTCAAAAAGTTAAAATAAACGCTGTTTTTAATGTATTGTTGCTCACTTTACCCCCACCACCACCGCTCTTACGTTCCCTGACTCCCTCCACCAGTACCACCCTACAGCATCTACAAAGCTTTTTATATAAAAAAGGCTTTACACAGCGGATGCAAGAACGTCTGCAATAATAAGGAGACTGAATGCTCGCAGTTGTGTGCTGTGCTGCGTTGCTGGTGTCGTCGTTGCATTCGAATGACCTTGACTTCACTGCGGCAGGGGAATGTCCCTCAAGCGACGTTGATTTGAACGAGACGTCTTTGCTGTGTGCGCTGCGCAACGCGAATGCGTTTGCACGTCTCGACACGGAGGAGGTTGATATCCAGTCAGAGGGGTGTTCTGTTGACGTGCGTCTCATCTGTAGACACACAGAAGTGTCCTTCACTGCCTTTACGCTGCCGTTGAATGAGACTGTGAAGTGCAAGGAGGATGACACCCATACCCATCCATGGTATGCGCAGATCACGCGTGATGCGTCGTGCACAGCGCGTACAACCATCGTCGACAACAGCGAGTACAAGAAGCGTGCCCTGCTCTCGCACGTGAGCCACGCGACCCTGTACATGAACGCAACCACAACACTCACCTTCTCGGTCGACAACTACGTTAACGCAAACCTCTCCCTCCAGAACGGTGTTGCGCAGGACTGCCACGTCCTCGGTGGTGACCTGCAGTGGGCAGGTGTAGGCGACAAGCGAGACCTCTCCGTGCAGTGTGTCTCGAACGGCTCCAAGGAGCTCTGCTTTAATGTGGTTGCGAACAAAGACTTCGTGCAGCCGGAGTGCGTAGCGCTTACTGTCCTGCCACCGAACGAAACAATCTCGTTCAGTGTCGACGATGCGCACCTCTTCGCAAACGCGACGTTTGACCTGCAGCTGAACTACTCTAACAAGGAGGTCACCATTCTGGAGCACGACACACAGGACTGCGCTGTGAAGAGACAGCCGACCTTACGCCCTGCACAGGGCGAGACGGCAGCGATGACGTTCTCTCTCACTTGCCCCACTCCTGGCACAAAATCCGTTTGCTTCAACGTCTCTGGCGCAGACAAGCATGCCTTTGAGGCGGCACCTTGCTACCTCTTTGCGGTTGCGCCGCCTGCACCACCGAAGCCTTCCTCCACACCGCTTGGGACTGCGAAGGGGAGCTCTGCGAGCTTTGACTTTGTACCGCCGCTGATTGCGATGGGGCTGTTGATGCTGTGCTGCTCTGCGGGGATTGTCTTTGTTGCGTCGAAGTTTGTTGTTGCGAAGGCGGACCCACAGCAGAGCTCCTACCAGAGCATGCAGCGGTTTGCTGAGTCCTCTGTTGTCAGCAGCGAGCAGGTGGCAGAGAGACTCGACTCACCTATGCACGAACCACGCGACGCCTTTTCCGAAGAAGGCCTCGGCTCTACACTCCTAAGCAACGGTTCCGACGGAAGCCTCGAACAGCTTGGCGTGGCTCTCGGGGGACGGGAAACACCTTCTGACCATCTCTGCTCCTCCCTCAAGAGCAAAGGATCCGTCAACGGGAGACTCAAAAAGACCGTCTCCATCAACATCAGCCCCCGCCACTACGGAGCACCCCCGCTAGCCCAGGCAGCGAAAAACTCATTAACCGCATCCCTGAACGGATCCCAAAACTTTCGCTCTCCTCTGCGAGACGTCAAACGAGGGGCCCCAAAACTCACACCACCACCAACCCTCCTAAAACCCGCTAGAGTCCGCAACTCTTCATTAGACGGATCGGTCAACTCATTACAGCGTTTCTCTGCGTGAGGAGCGGTGGAGAGAAAAAAGGAGGGGGTTTGAGGGGAAAGGGGTTCAAAACTGTCTTGGGGGAGGATGGGGGAGGTTTAGGTGACTAAGCATTGTGAGGTTTGGGATCATTTTACAAACTTTTCTCTTTTTTGAAAGTGTCGATGAGGTTCGCCGAAGAACGGTGAAGCATTTTGCACTTTCAATTTCTCTGTTTTTTTTTTTTTTGATCGTATCGTTCGTGGAACATTTTCACCTCGTTTGTTTTTTTTTATCTTTTTTTATACCGCATTCACTTCAATACGTTATCTGTATCGGGTTTTAGTTTCTGTTCTGGGAGGGGGGGGAGATGGTGGTGGTGGGGATCTATTTCAGTTCAGCCTCCTTTATTTTTTTTTTAGCTGAACCTTTTTTTCTGACCTTTTTTTTTGTTGTGTTTTTGTTTTTGTTCTGCGATTTTTACTTCACCCCCCCTTTTTTAACAAGGAAATCTTCTAAGATGACTTTCGCACAGTGAGGTTTAGGTTCATCTTATCAAAAAAAACCTTTTTTTCTTTCTTCATTTTTTTTCTTTTTTTCTTTTTGCAATGTGTTGTGTTGGCGTTTCCCTTTCCCTTTTCCCTTTATATCCACTCCCCCCTACCTTCCACCCTAGATCCTTGCACTCTAGAAATGGGTAAGTCGCCGTTCATTGTTAGCAAGGGTGTGTTTTTACTTTTTTTCCCTTTTTCCCCTCTTTTTTTTTTGAAGATCAAGCACAGTGAGGCTTTGGTCATATTACAATCTCTGTTTCTCCCTCTTTCCGGGAGGCACGTTCATATTTTTAAGTTGTCTTTTCTCTTCATGTACCTTCAAGAGGTGTCTATGTTTACTTTGCTTTTTTTTAAATTTTGAGAAGTCTGCGTGGGTGGGGTCCAACCCCCCGACCCCCACCACCAACCACCGTTTGATACACTGTCACAAGAAGGCTTTGTATTACAAGACATATTTATTTATTTTTCTACCGTGCTTCTCCCAGTACTCACCCATACGCAAAGGCGTGCCTCTTAATCCAGTCCTATTCCCTCCAAGTTTTCATTATTTCATTTTTGTTTGAAATAATTATTTCGTTCGGGCCTTTTCTTTTCGGTCATACGCACCCCGCTTGGTTCATCTTTTTGTTGGGCTGCAATGAGCAGAATCAAAACCCAGACAATTGGTGTTTTTTATTTGGGCTTGCACACCTAGAGAGGTATCGTGCTGTTTGTTTTTTGTTTTGCTTTTCCCCTTACACACAGTGTTATTAAAAACCGGAAGAATATAGCCGTTTTGATCGCCCGATACCGACAATTCTCTCTTCCCTCCCTCCCGTTAAATCACTTCCGCCAAATTCAGATATCACACTGTTTTTGGCTGCGTTTCAACGAAAATAATCTTCCCTTTCGTCGTGTTATCAAGATCAGCAGCAAAATTTTGGTTTTTAGTTACCAACCATGAGAGGCTTAGGGCTAAAGGGGGGGTCGACGTATTATGATAGCTAAATTTTAAAATTTTTGAGAATTTTCGTTAAAATTTTTAATCTGAACCTGTTATTATGTAAGTATTGTGTAAGCACTATGTCGGGGCTTATGTAAGCACTATGTAAGCACTATGTAGGTTAAATTGTATTTTTTCTTTCGATTATTCCTAATTTTGGTGCCCCTTCCCCTTCCGCCCCCCTACATAAGGGTAAATTGGAGGTTAAATTTAAAAAAATTCAAAATGAAAAGTTAAAATTGCCTCAAAAAGCGTGCGGGTATTATGCTAGCATAATACCCGCACCTACATAATACGTCGACCCCCCCCCTTTACCTTAAAGCCTGTCTCTCTTTTTGTTTTTCTTTCAGTGATATTTGTATGGACCTTTAAGCCCTACCAACTTTTTGTTCGCCTGGCAAGGGAACGAACTTCCTTTCTTCAAATTGGCAGGAACGCAGCCCTTCTCCTGCAATAGAGAGAAAGGCATTTTGTCTTCCCACAGAAGAGGAAGCCATACACCACACGCTCCTGGTAAAAAAGGGTAGTCAACGTGATCTGCGTTCTAGAAGCTGTTCGTTTAGTTTTCGCACCCGTTTTTAGCAGAAGACGTCCAAAAGAATGCCAAAAATACGCATCGACTTGAAAATTTATTTTCTGAAAAAAAATAGCCTTTTTCAGGTAGATGCCTGCTGTGACGCTGTTTTTTTCCTTTTCCAACTCCAGTTTTAAATGATTCATTGGCACAATATTGACCTCTTTCCACCCAAAAAAAGATATGCTTCAAGAGAGAAGCACAAAAAAACAACAAAAAAGATAACGTTTTCCCTTGTAGATTGCTACAAGGAAAAAGGAGTTCCCTCAGTTACTACAATCTGCTGTTGGGCTCATGTCCCCTCTTTCTCCCCACCCCACCCCAAGGAGTTTCGATATCGGTGAAGTAAACGTCATAATTTGTGGCATGTCGCTTTTGGTGATATGTAAAACCGTAAGTTGTGATTTTTGGTTATTTCGCTGTTTTTTGTGTGCGTTTCACTGAAAAAAATGGTGTTTTTGCACTTTATTCAAATTCAAATTTAAGACTTTTTCCCCCCTTCTTTTTCAAGGGACCAAGCACTGTGAGGCTTAGGTATCCATCATTCCCCCCTTCCGATCGACATCTCCACGGTTCCATCATGCCAGGTGCACCGCTCTGCTCTGGTCCTAGCGATGACAGATCGAGAAGCAGATTTTCTTTTTTTTTGCACTTTCAATCCAAGGATATCACACCAGGGACAAGATCACTCACACCCCCCATAAGTGTTGCGTCCTTAGCGGTCATCCGCCTCTCTTCAAGCTTCCTGTTGTGGATGAATAAGCAGAGGCTTTTTCATCTGACAAACTTTGTTTCAACCAGCCACTGCATGTTTAATGAGTCTTCAAGTACCTTCATCCACCATTTGTCCGGTGAGGTGTTTGTACTTTCAACTTCTCTTTAATCTACACTGCTCCCCTCCCCCCCCCAAAAAAAAAACGTGTATCCCACTAAATAGCTCGCAAAATAACAATTTTGAGGAGGTATGGGGTATTATTTCTCAAACACAAAGAAGGAATCTGGGGAAAAGGCAGAGGTTCTCCGCCAAAAAAAAAAATCAAAACTGATCCAACCTATCTCACCCGGGAAGTCATGACCCTGGGCATCCAATGATCCCCGTTCATTACCTGAGTAGAGGCGGGAGTAGGACGCAGTGGTATCCACCTCCTTTTCAAAAAAAAAAAAAAAAGGAGAAAAAAAAAAAAAAAACGAACGAAAAATAAAAGTGGTCAGACCAGAGTTCCCAAATTGTCTCAAAACTCTGACACACTCCTGGATGAAGTGTGCCGTGTCTGTATTCATCCTGGCCTTTGTTATAGGTGCTTATGTTTCTTCTTTTGTGGGAAACGCGTCATTACGTCGAAAGACATTCGCGTTTTTAAAAAAAGGACAATTTGAAGTACGCAAAAAAAAGAAGAAAAAAAAAAAAAAAAAACTAAATAACAAAGCAATTTGTGAGAGTTGTTTTGTAGTCAAACGACCCTCCTTAACCCCGTATTTTTAAAATTGTTAAGTCAGTCGATCTTCTTATTTTTCCGCGAAGAAACAAAGGAAAATCCCTGGTAGAAACCTCAAAAAAATATTTTTAAAGGTGACTAAGCGAGAGCTTACGATCACCTTACAATTTTTTTTTCTTTTTCTTTTTTCTTTCAAAAAAAACAATAAACAAACAAACCTTCAAACCGCTCATTTATCCAGATTTTTACTGGCCGACAAAATCCTACTTTCTTGACATTCTGTTTGATCTTCGGATCGACACACGAAAAAATTCCCCCAGAATTCTCTCTCTCTCTTCTTTCATGTGACTAAGTGATTGGCTTTGGTTCATCTTGACCAAATTCTCTCTTTTCTCTCTTTTTTTTTAAACCCCTTCGTTGAAACAGAAATTCAATAGGAAAGTTGCAACCCCTGCTCTTCCTTCCGTCCCCTATTCCCT
Source organism: Rhynchopus sp. YZ270_cl-10 (assembly GCA_964035575.1). Classification (NCBI taxonomy): domain Eukaryota; phylum Euglenozoa; class Diplonemea; order Diplonemida; family Diplonemidae; genus Rhynchopus; species Rhynchopus sp. YZ270_cl-10. The sequence continues at coordinate 829,767 of OZ037847.1, read as the reverse complement.
ATCTCCATTCCCCATTCCCCAACCCTCTCGCTTCAAACCCCCTCTGATGCATTTTTCCACAAATAGAATACCCTACAAATCTTCTACACGTATGCAGGTTGATAAAACCAAAATAAATAAATAAATAAATAAATCGGGGTCAAAGCAATTGCTGGCATCTCTGCCCACTGGTCAGGGTGCTTCCCCCCCCTCTTTTTGCTGCATTGAAGCAGTGTTTCCGCGTTCTTCCGGTGTTTCCAAGGGTGGAAGAATTTTTGTGTTCCTTGCTGCTTGGTTGGACTGCTGTCATTTGCAAGCATTTTTCTTTGCCGTTAGCAGATCGTAGTGCACAGCATTCTTGACTTCCTATTTACCCCCTTTATTTTTTATCAACACTGCAAAACAATGACCCCAACCCACACGTTGCGCGAGCTGTGTTTCTCCACCTTGTGCGAGAGAAGAGAAAGGTAGTTTAGAATGCACAAGATTCACTCTGAGTGTTTCTGTGTTTTGCGTTGTTTTTTTTTTTTTTTCGGCAGTGCGAAAGTACAATACCCGGACTACTTTTTTTCTTCTTGATTTTAATTGATATTTTATATTGATAATGCCTGTACACAATTTCCTGAATCGCGTGCAGAGCAAATTTATATCAGTTCTTTATACGAATTTGCTTATTTTAAATTTCCTGTCTGTGTAGTCCCCTCGAAACACAGAACAGATAAACGGTCCTCCCACTGCCTCGAGTGGTGTGGAACTTCGCGACGTAAAACCGTGTTGTGAGGCAGTTGCCAGGATACCCGAAACCCACTTAAACCTTTGGTAATCGTAAAGAGAAACAAAATGGTCGATATTGAGTACCGATCTTTATACCAGTTGGTGTACAGTGATTGTCGACACAACAAAAAATAGAATGAAATACCCCACCCCTTCTTTATGCGTTGTTTGTTGATCGCATCCATCAAATAAAAAAAAATTGGTGCGTTCACAGAGGTGTTTGTACGTCACAATGTCACCTTTACCTTCCTCCCCTTCACAACAATTCACAGCGATCCTTGTCAAACCTCTGTCACAACCAGCCTGATAGAGGTATGACGACGTACCTGCGCCCTCTTCGAGGCGTCTGCACGTTTTATTAAACTCACTTTTTTCAAAAAAGTGTTGGCTGATCTGGAGATCGGTTCAAGCCTATGTATGTATCCCGCTACTTTTCCGGGCAGTGTGCTACATTCCTTGGCCACGATTGGAGAACATCCCTTCATCACGGTCTCATTTTCACTAAGGGTGTGTGATGGCATGTATTGATTATCCAAAAGCGTTTCAGCACTTTTTCACGTTTTTTTTTACCCTTCAGACCCCAGCTGGACATATTTGTCCAGCCTATCCGGACGAGCAATGGGAAAGGTTCTGCTCATTTTCGTAAAACAAGAATCCCCTCCTAATACCACTAGGTCGCCCCAAAAACCAGAACTCAAAAGTGGGTCCAAAAAAACGGCTTGGGGTCTAAAGGGGTAAATATTTTTGTCACCTTCACGAAACCTGCAAAAACACAAACCTTTTTCCATTAGATGAATGTGTCTGTGAGATTCAGTCGTCTTCTTTTTTTGTGTATTTGAAAGAAAAATATGGGGGGGTAAGTAAATGCTCATTCTTCTGTTGATGGATCGTTTGGTTGCTGTCATCAATCGGGAAAAAAACATAAAAATCAAACAAAACAAAAACAAAAAACGAAACAGAAGAGAACGAAAGTGGTCACATAAAAGTGACCAAGTGAAATGTATCCCTTCTTCCGGTACATCGGCCTATTTTTAAACAATAGGACGAAGGAAAATAAAAGAAAACCAAACACATGCGAGGACTTGCTGGTTCGTTTAAATGAAAAAGAAAAAAAATGGAAAGCAGCAAACAAATTTTTTTTTTCTTCTGTTTTGAACGAAACAACATGAACTCTAATAGTATGTCATCATCCTTGCAGGTTAGTCCCTGTCTAGTTTCTCTACCCCCTCTTATCTTCCCTCCTCTCCTCCCACTCTCCCTCAAAACGCCAACACAAATCACCTCTCCCGCATTTTTTTTTTTTTTTTTTTTTTTTTTTTTTTTGAAGTAGTTTCCGAATGAAGTAAAAAAGGGGCAAAAAAAATAATGTGTTTTCTGGATAGTAAAGTAAGACTGTAGGAGCAGCTACACTGCAACTAACAGATCATCAAAATACCGCGGAAAATACGTGTGGGGACGCTATTATTGGGACTATATCTTAGTGAGAGAGTGGTTCTCAAGATGAACACAGCCTCAGCATGTTTCTGCACACCTAAGTGCAAAATGGGTGCGACAAAAGGGAAACCAAAGGTACAACGCGAGCAAAGCGTTTTTTTTTTTTTTTGGAGAATGCTTTTTTTGTTTTGTTTTGTTTAAATTCACCAAGAATCTAGGTGCTCTTGAGGATACAACGAAGGGGAAGGCATGTCTCAGAGCAACTAATTCTGAAGGGGAAATATGCATTTGTATGTGCTGCACGTAGGGCATATTCATCTTTAAAGAGTTTCCTCCTCCCTTTTTTCCCTTTGTTTTGTTCAAATATTTCATTTTTTTTTGTGTTCATTTCACATTATATTTCTCCCGCGCATTGATCCCGTTTTTTTTTAATCGAATCTTTTTTCTTTTTCTCTCTGTCGTTTTTTCTTTGTTTTTATTCTTATTTTTAAATTTGTCTTTTGTTTTTTTTTTTTTTTTGTGATTTTGCTCTCCTACTAGGTTTGTTCATTCTGTTCATCCAGCGGGTGGATCAGAGTTGGCATAACTTCCTACAACTAGAATCGTGTTTTTCACCCTTCTTTGGGGGGTTTTTTTTTGGGTTTTTTTGGGGTGTTTTTTTTATATTTAGATACGTGCGTTCTTAGTGACATTTGATGATATTTTTTAAGTGCCTGCGGTCCGCCGAGGAACGGTGAAGCGTTTTGCACTACTTTCTATTTTTTTTTTTTTTTCAACGCATTCTCTCCGTCAACGTCCACATGCGCATATTCCGCCTTGTGTTGATCTTTTTAAAAGATGTATTTTTTACTTTTTCTATTCAAGGTGACAGTGAAGCTTAAGTTCATCATTATAACCTGGTGTGAATATGGGGGTGCACAAAGTACGCAAGAAGTGCGAATCACCCCCTTTCAGCCAAACCATAAACCCTTATTTTTTCCTAACAAAAATATACAAAAACGGAGGGTAGACACCGATCATATACGGATGTCTTCCAGGTTAGGAGGTTAGGAGACAAGCGATCTATCAGGGACTGACCAGGTGGCTATGTCCAGGTGTACGGAAAATAATGTTCTGTGTTTTCCCCAGTGCTACCGTCTTCTGTCTGGCTTGGTCCAGAGGAGTTAGGGATGTTCTTGTGAATGAAATACAGAATGCAATGGGGTTATCTTGTTTTTTTTTTTTTTTTTTTTATTTTTTGCAAAGTTGTCGCCAAACTCTTCACCAAAGGTGGGTGAGTTCGGCGATTGTCGACACAAAAAAAAGTGGAGATTGCACCGTGGCAACTACACTAATCCAAACAATTTATCAAAAAATGATAACACAACCCACCATTGGTGGGTCATTGTTTTGACACAACAATAATTGCAACAATAACTTTGTAGTGCTACCTTCGGAGGGAGGTTTTATTTCTATTTTTTTTTCTCTACTTTTCATGTGACACTTGTGCCTCGGCACAATCATCCAGAAATATTAATACGCTATAAGTACAGGGTGTGTGTCGGAGAAGATCTCTTTGACTGTTCAATACAACAACCATATCCCCTTTTTAAAAGGCCTGTCTGTGCCTTTTTCACAAGGCAGCGTCCTTGCATTTTTTTTGTCCACATTTTTTTCTCTTCTTTTAGTTGTGTTTTTTTTGTTTCCACTCTTGGACCCTATGAAAGAAAAAACCATCATGACCGCTATCCCATAATAGTAGTCGAAAAAATCAAACATTTTTTTTTTTCATATTGCGGTCTGTTCCCTTGCAATTTCTTTAATTAGGTTGATTGTGTGGGAGTTAAAATGTCGATATTCCTTTCCACATGTTTCTTCTCGTGTAAATGAGGATAACGTAGACGTGGAACCTGTTGGGAAAAACCTTATCATTGATAGGGTGTATTAGCGAATATTCGACTGATAAAAAAGAAACACTCTCCCTAGCCATGCTTTTTTGGTGGCATGGTGGAGAATGGGAAGGTGAGAAGACAGTGGAGATTGCACAACTGTGGCAACACAACCGAGGCAACTACACTCCAATAATTTATCAAAAAAAAAAAAAGATCAGACAGTGAAGACTGTCTCAGCTACACTCCTATGGATTATCAAAACAGATAAAAGGCAGTGTCAGAGGCCATTCTCTTGAGGCTCTGTACGTGATAATTTTTTAAAAGGAAAAAATGCCCCTCCTTTCTTGAGCTTTTGTTTTTAACGTTTTCCACGAAACTCACTGACCCAAGGTTCCCGTTTCGGGTTCTTGGCGCAATTGTTGTCAATAAAGAAGAAGGCAGCGGAGATTAGAATTAATCAGGTGCATATTTTTTTCCTCCACTGTAACCTACGGCATGATATCGCATGTATTTAAAAAATGGTAATGGTTATCATACGGTGTGTGTGTTAAGAGATTGGTTCGTACATCTTTCAAGGATGTATGTTTTATATTATAGTAAATAGATGAAAACAGGGGCTTATATAGGGGGTAAATCCTGCTCAGCCTGACCAGGTTAGCCAAGCCTTAACTGCGGCGCAAGCTTGCAATACACCCTTCACATGAGATAGTTTGGCAGCAAAAAATGTGCAATTTTAAGCGCAAAATTTTGAAATGTTGCGTACCGTGGCTTCGCCAGGAATCTTTGGGTGCTATGACCGCCGTTTCTTGTCATGTAAATGAGGTTACTGATAATTCCTTAGGTTACTGAAGTTACTGATAATTCGCGTGACTCGTGCAAATATCAATGAAGTGGCGAACTCCGCAGTTGGATAACCGAGGAATTATGGTGCCTGCGTCTGTAGAGGCGTTTTCCTGCCGGCGTTTGCACCTTCAGCTTCACTCATCGATCCACATTCCGCCAGAGGACCCCAACTTGAGCTGGGCCCGACCAGGATTTGACCAGGATTCTACGAACCTCCAAAACCTATATAAGCCCCTGGAAGAAAAGAAAAGAAAAAAAACAACCTTACTAGTAATTCCACACACCATCATTGTTTCTCCTTTGTGACAATGTGGTTTCCATTTTTTTTTGTATGAAAAATGATAAGATGGTATGGGTGCCAACACAACCAATCGTTTTTTCAAGACTGATTTCAAATAGATTTTCTTTGTTTCAAAAAAAAAAATTCTTTCCATTTTTGTTATATATCTGACAGCTCGCTTTGGATGTGATTTTCTTAAAAGAAAATTGCTATCAATGCATCTATAACCAAGCGGCTTTGTGTAATGTTCTCTGATATGTCTGACTTTGAAAATAAAACAAAATTGAAATGTAGAGAATTGCACAACTGTGGCATCACAACCGAGGCAACTACACTACTACAAAAATTTATCACAATAACGGCGAAGGCCCTGAGGTCTTAATGCACCTTGAAAAAGAAAAAAAAACAAACCAGCATATCATTCGTTCAGTGCCCTGCGTCCGCCGATGAACGGTGAGGCGTTTGGACTTTTAACTTCTCTTTGTTTTTTCCTTCCTCCTCCTCTTCTTCCTCTTCTTCCGTTTCTCTCCGTTTCTTCCTTTCTCCCTAGTATTTTGAATTAGTCTTCCTCTCTCGGGATTCAACGATTCAAAAAAAGGGGTCTTATTTCCACAATATCATTTTAAAATTACAAAAAAAGCAAAAATTAGTATCACCATGTACCTTTAAGTATATAACATACCTGGTGGGGGGGACGGGGCAGGGCGGGGGGCGACTTGACGATATCAACGGGAAAGCAAATATACGCTCGGTTATCCGCACAATGGTGCAGCCCAGCTATCCTCTCCTTTTCTCTCTTCCTCTCCTTTTGTTTTGGTGGCTAAGTGCGAAAGGCTTAGGTTTATCTTACAAAACTTTTTTTTTACGTTTTTCCTTGGGCCCTGCTCTTTTTTGTGCCTTTTCTATTTCATATATTTTAGGTAACAAACCACAGAGAGGCTTTTCTGGTTATCATTAAGTTTTTCTCTTTCCTTTTTCTGCGTTATCAGAAGGTGTTACAGTGCGTGTTTTTGCCGATTTCAATGCTCTTTTTTTCTCTCTTTGGTTGTTTTGATATGGAAAAGTAATGTCTTGTGACAGCAAGATAAAAAAACGTAGTTGGTGCTCCTGAAATAAAAAATACCAAGTACGCAACAACTACGCACTAAGTTCGCAACAAGTACGCAATATAGGGTATTCCTGTATTTTTTTTTTTCGTGCACAAAGTGCGCAACAAGTACGCAAAATGGGGTTTTCAGGAGCACCAGTAGTGAAATCAGTGACACCCTTATCGAGAATGCTCCACTTTTTTTCTTCCCTCTCTTTCATCGCTTTTTTGCTTTCCACCCTGCCCTTGCGCAGTATTTCGTCAAAGAAAAGGAAATCAAAACATGAACCGAGTTAAAAGGAAAAAAGCTAGGATAGGCACCACGAGGGGGATTTAGGTGACTAAACACTGCGTAGCTTATCATAAACTTACAAAAAAAACCCCTCCTCCTCCTCCTCCTCTCCCCCCTTTGTTTGTTTTTTTTTTTTTTTTTTGTGGTCGCTTAAATCGTGCCTGCTATTCTGTGATAGTAGTCGAAAATCAAACGAATCGCTTATTTTTTTCCCTTTCAACCAACCATTCCACCACGGAGTTCAAGATGTGTCAACCCCTGAGAAAAGAGGGAAGAAGGAAAGGGAAATAAAGAAAAAAAAAGGAACGATTTTTTTTTAAAAGAAAAATCTCGTGTATTAGGTATGGGTGTAGTGGCATGAGTTTTTTTTTTGCCCTATCGGATAAAGTTTGCGTCTCTCCTCTCTCCCCATATTTTTTTAAATTTTATTTTTGACATGATGATTTATCGATCCCTCTTCCGCTCTCGATTTTGCTGTGAGTCACGCATTGATATAATATTAATGTGTTTTCCATGTGTAATGGGATTCTCCCAGCTTTCCCCACTCCCCTCTTCTACACTGTCATTCCTCCACAACCATTCTTTTTTACAGAATTTTCCCCACACAACTCTTTAAACTACCTTTAAAATGATGAGGAGAGCCGCCACCTTCGTCAGCAGAAGCACCCTTCAGGCTGGTAAGCGCATGGGAACCCACCAGGTATGCAATACCACGCAGATAGGAAGAGAATATGGGGGCGCAACCAGACAGATGTTTACCTCCCTTTTTTCGCACCAAAACAGCTCATCTTTAAGATTGCCTTACGCCCATTTTAAAGGTGACTGTTTCATCCATATTTACAAAAACAAAAACAAAACAAAAAGGATCCAAAAATACAACAAAAAGGATTGATGAATAACCAATGCTCAAAATATTAAGTAATCTAATCAGACTGCTTCATCCAAATATTTTCTGTATTACCAATAAAGGGGGATGGACCATATCTCGGAAGGCGGATTGTATTTTTTTTTTTTAAACACCCACAACATTATATCACTATGTCATAGGACAACCACTCTGACGACCTGTCCTGGATGGAGGCTGACAACAAGATGACCAGAGAGGAGAAGTACGCATACGCAAAGCAGCAGGCACTCCTCCAGAAGCACGCTGACGCACTGAACGCGAAGTACGAGGAGGAGCACGCCAAGACCAGGAACCAGATGGAGGTTTGCTACTCCCCTTTTAGGAATACTTTTCCCTTCCTTTTCTTTTCTGCCGCGGTCCACCTCTGCGTAGAACTGCATTTGTCTTCCAATCTATGCTTTCTCTTACAAACGAATTTATTTTTATGTCAGCTACCTCCATTGAGGTGGTGTTATTAATGACCCTTTTTTACAAACCATCATTCTAACCCACGGAACCAATGCCTGCCTCCGCCTATGAACGGCGAGGCGTTTGCACTTTCAACATCTCTTCACTTCTCCCCTTCCCCTTCCCCTTTCGGTTGCTACGCCTTTAAATTCCACACAAGGTGACTAAACACCGAGAGGCTTAGGGTCATCTTATAAACTTTTATATTTCTCTTTTTAATGTGTTCGGCCTTGTCCTTCTATTTGCTCTTTTAAGGATCCTGTGAAGAAAAACCGTGGCTATTATCTAGTGATAGTAGTCTATAATCAAACAAAAACTTTTTAATGTGTTCGGCTGTTCCCACTACTCACCACCCACCAACCACCAACCCTCTCGCAGAACCACCAGACCAAGAGCGCTGCGTCCGTTGCTGCCCTGGAGGCGAAGATTGCCGAGCTCACCTCGATGATCCAGCAGATGAAGGCTGAGGGCAAGTAAAACCCCGATCCGGGTTTTCACTTTCTTGGCAGAAAGGTGAGGTACAACCCTTCTTTGCAACACCGCCTTTGTGACGCAAACGAAACTGGAGTTTTTTATTCCCTTTGTGCAATAAAGAGTTGCTGCTCTGCACAAAACAAAAAAAAAAAAGTCTTTATGAGCCTCTCTCTGCGCTGTGACCAGCTATCCTCACACCCCCTTATTTCCTTCCCTTTTGTTCGCTGCGTTATGATTAACACAGCTCGCCCTCCCTCCCCCAAAGATGCAACAAGCACCTTTTTTTTTAACTTTTATTTTTATTTGGAAATACGTCGTTCACCTGGTGACCCGACCACGAGAGGAAGTAACAAAACAAGCAAAAACAATACAAAATGAAACGTTTACCAAAAAAAATAGCCTCATCTCCCAACCCTTTCCAAGCACAGCTTCATCTTAGTATTCTCTCCTGCTACACCTACCAAGGTATACTGTCACGCTATTATATTTCAACTATTCTCCACATATTTCATCCAGCTACACAAAGGGTATATCACCCATAAATGGGGACACCAAAAGGAGAGAGGATGCACCTTGTGAATTATGGTGCATTTCTTTCCCCTTCTCCACGGCAGCAGCTTGCACAGGAGGCGGACCATGCGTACCGCCAGGTCGTAGAGGCCGGCAGCGTACGACGGTCACAGAGTCCACGGAGACTGCATATTACTGGACTTCGCATTCTTGCCGCACAGTTTCCGTTGTTTGGGAACTGGCTGGGGAGCATCCACACTGCAACAGGCGCAGCAGACTACCGTCTCACCGTAACCGACACTACCTCTGCCTCAGAGTACTCCGGCGTCCATGCTACCGGAGGAACCTGCAGCGATGTGCGTATTCTCAACCACGACTGCAGGGTGCAAATCGAAGATGACGGTGCCCTTCTCGAAGGCCGTCTGGACCCTGACTATGGCAGAATCGAAGGTGTACTGAAAAGCAAGAACGATCCTTTGGCGGATGCTCTGCCATTTCATTTGGTGCTGGAAGGGGCAGGGGGGGAGGAGGAGCAGGAACAAGGGTTCGATGCGACTGTCTGCCAGGAGCTGGGGACACCACCGAGGAAGGGGCGGGGGAGTGTGGGGGGTGCTGGGGGTGCGGAGTCTCCAAGAGGGCTATCGTCGCGTGTGTCGGTGCCTCGTGTGCAGGTGCCAGGGACATCCACACCACCATCAGCAAAACGCAAAAAGAAGAAGAAGAAGAACAAAGAGCCAGTAGTAGACTACCATGACAGTGCGAAAAAGGACAAAACCCCCTCCGCCTCGTTTGTCTCCTCCGTCACCCGCTTCCCAGTCCACCACGCAAACCAATATGAGGAGTTGATGTTCACCCACCCCTCTGCAATGTCCTACCGAAAATAGCGGTCTTTTCGGCCAAATTTGGGTGTGGCGGCGGCGGCGGTGGAGGAGGAGAAGGAGGACGAAAGACGAAAGAAAGAACAAAGGGGGGCAATTTGTATTGTATCTGTTATGCCCCCCATGAGTAGTTATAACGTTTTTTTTAAAAATCTTTTTTTAAAGAAAAAAGGGGGATGTGGTTCTAATTCCTTCTGTGCGACGTTCTGGTGTTGATTGCCTTGTCGGGGTGGGGGGGGGATTCCCTGGAAGAAAAATAATGACATAGTTCTATGATAGATCCTTGTCTTTTTTTTCTCTCCTCCCTAGCAGATTTCTTGTCAATATGGCAGAAATGTGGCGGTGTTTTCACCTGAGGGTAGGGGAGGGGGTTGCAACGGGTTTTGTGTGTACTAAACTTTGATGGGTGTTGCATAGAGAAACGGCGTGTCTTCTGAAATCTGTGTTGCTTCATGGTAGATGTTCTTTCTGAGATCGTCCTGTACCACTGAGACACACTATTCGCACACACCCACTGGCATTTCATTGTCATTCCTCGGACACAAAATCCTAGGGTTTTCAGGATTCAATCTGGGGCAATGATTTTGTCCATCCAGCAGTTATACTATGCAGAGGTTGCCGCTACAATCTGGAGAGGAGGAGGAGGAGGAGGGGGGAAATGGGGGGGGAAAGGGTTGTAGTAAGAGAGCTTCCCACTCTCTGCTAGTGGTGTGTGGTGCTCACCATTGGTCAAGAGGGTAGCGAACCTCTCTCATGGCTGTTTGCATGGTTGCTTTGTCTGTATGGTGCACAATGCTGTTTTGTACGATGCCGATTTGTGCTCAAAGGATGGCGTTGGCTTTTGTCTTCCAAAAGCGGTTTCGTTCTCTTTTCATCGGAGTTTTATTGGGTTGGGAAGGGAGGGTTCTGGGATGCTGTTTTCTTTGACAACAAAAGCGGATTGAGTTGGGTTTTTGAAAGGCGGTTAGAAAGAGAGAGAGAAAGCACTAATACTGACCGTTGTACGTTAATGAGGTATGATTCGTGGAAGCGGAGCGGAGTGCTGTGCGGGGAATGGGTATTTTGAATGATAGTGGAATGTATCATGGTTTGGATGCCTCGAAAACCGTGTGCAGTGGCGGATTGTGTTATGGTTATTGCTCTCATACCAAAGCTGTTATCGCAAAAGGCTGTCTGCACCCCTTCATAGACTTGTTGCATTCGTCAGGATGGGACCTTCTATCTAGGCTGCCTAAGAGACAGCTCTCTTTGTGAGGTGATAGGGGAGATGGAGGGGGTTGGGCTTAGGGTGTTCAGATGGATCGAGACTGCAAAAAGGGGGTGTGTTTGAGTTCCGTTTTTTTTTGGGGTCTTTTCTCGGTGTACCTTTTTTGCCCTGCATGAGAAGTAAAGGGGATGTGGTTGGGAGGTGGTTATGGGGTCCATGCTGATAGACCTTGTTGATAATATGAAAGACACCCCTCAGTTATGGTGACGTTGGCGTTTGTTCATGAGGTGGTGTGAATATCTGAGAATCGATCATGTAGACAGAGAGGGAGAGGTGTGGGAGGGGGAGGGGGGAGGGATAGGGTGAGTTGGTCTTTGCGTTTTGGGTGTCGCAGAAGGAGGTGGGTGCAGTGTGTCTTTACAGATGGTTCTTGAAACGCAAGAAGATGAGAATTGTGTGTGCACCATGCCCCATTCCCATCTCTCGGTTTCTTTGAAAGAGCCGTTCTCGTCCAAAAGCTGCAGTTCACGCTGTAGGGATGTGAATCGGATCTGCTTCTGTGAGTTCAACGCTGTATTGTATATGTCGGGCTATGTACGTAGAGGGATAAAAATGTTTAGGGAGCGGTTTCGTGCCGAGAAATCCTCGCGAATTTTATCAAAGAATTCTTTTTTTTGAATAAATTCTGCTGGATATCTGGATTGCACGAAGGGGGGGTGTGAGGAGTGAGTCTGAGATGAGAGTTCGTTTGAACCCGAAACAGCTTCTTTTGGGAGGGGTGAAAAAAAGGGGGGTTTAAACCGAACTGCAATGACATCATGTTGTGCACGGCGTTCGGCTCTCCCGTGGTTGCATTCCCTCAGTCTATTTGGGGTGAGTGAGCATAATCCTGTTTTTCAGAAAACGCTTTGAAGTGAGTACGGCATCGGTAGTGAGGCAGGAGAGGCGAGCGATATGTGGAAGAGGGGAGGGGAGGGGTTTGCATGGGATGGGGTCACCACTGACCGGTCGAAGAGGGGTTGTTTTAGACTCTTCTGGTGTTGGTCGTAGTAAACATTTTCTTTTGTGCCTGCATCGTTCATTGGTGTGTGTCAACTATCATTTCTTAGGGTTTTCTTAAGATTGATGATGACTCAAACACCACCTTTTTGAAGGTGTTGTGGACAATGAAGTGCTTTCTGGGGTTCGATAATCGGCGGAGAATATGGTGATGTGTTTGCACTTTCAACTTTGTTGTGAGTCATGAATCTGAGCAGACCATGGATTCGCGAACCCTGATCTGCAATCAGTTCACCGTATGGGTCCTGAGGAGGGTGTGGGGATGGGTAGGGATGAGGGGAGGGGAACGGGGCTGGGGGGTGGTGCAATGTCACGCAGGTTATTATTATACCACATTCTTTTTGTGCTTCCTGCCTTTTAGTTTGCCCCCCTTCTTCTTCTTCTCGCGAACCGGAAGCCGCTCGAACCTCGTCTTCGTTCCTTCTTCTCTTTTTTCTCCTTTACCTTTTTCTCTTCACAATGCACATGCCTTCATTGAAGAAGACTGGCACCAGCGTCGGAAGCGCCAACAGCAGCACCCCGCCCAGTCCTGTTGCTGCCGACGCCAATGAGTCGCGTCTTGCTGTCACCGCGGAGGGTCCCTGCGTGCACAACGCTTGGCAGCGTGTCAGGAAGCTCCGCAAGAGCGGAGGTGTCCTCCTTCGTTGCTTCGAATGTGGTGCTAAGTGGGCAACCGAGATCACCATGCACCACAAATGCCCCGATTTCTACCGTGGTAAGTGCACTGTCGGGAACGAATGCCCACACCCCCACATCTACGCTCGTGGTACCTACCCGACTGACCCTTCGGATGAGACTGCCGACCACGTCGAAGCCTTCGGCAGTGTTCTGCTGAAGGAGCTCCGCGAGCGCACCACACAGAAGCGCAGGTCTGGCGGAAGCCCTCTCAAGAAGAGCGCCCTTGAGGCGAAGGACGCTGAAGGGTCTCACACAACCAGGTCCTCGTGTGAATCGGATGAATCCGACAAGCGCAGTGGTGCCGAAACCGGAAGCACCGGTGACTCCCAGGACGAATCCCGCTTCACCTTCCGCCACGACCCCTACTCCCCGTCTGGCACCGTCCGTTGCAACTAGATAACTTAAAAATCTAAAGGGGGGTCTTTTTTGCATATTTTTTTTTTTTTTGTCCCATTCATGTCCGCCTCCTGCTGAGGTGGAAAACTAAAAATTTCATTTTGTTTTGTTTTGGTAGTAATCTCATTTAAAAAAGATGTATGGTGCCCATTGATCTTTCAAGTTTCCCTCTCCCCTTGTCTGTACTTTTTGTAAGGTACATTCAGATTTTCTCTCTTTTTTTTTTGGCATCTTTTTTTTGGTGTACCATTACTGTTATGTGTGGCTGTTCAGAGACAGGTTTTGCTCAGTTTGATGCAAGCTTACAGTATGTGTCATGCGGCACGCTCAGTAATGGGGAACACACGAGATGGTCTTTCTCCCCCTTTTTGCACTTTCAGCTTCTCTTTTTTTTCCCTCATATTTTTTTTTTTCAACTTCACCCTTTTTTTGTCTTTAACTTTTAACGCAGATAATTGTTTTTCTACTTTCAACATCACCATTTCTGTTTTTTTTTTTTTTTAAACTTTATTTCCCGAACTCTTTTTTTTCGTCACTCAACAGGACAACCCCACCCCACCCCACCCCTTTCCACCCCATTTTCCGAAACCCCCTACGCTGTTCCTATTTACATTCGAAACCCCCTTTTTTGTATATTTTCTGGTACACCTACCAACCCCTTTTCAATTGCCCTTCAACCCATTTCGGGGTTTTTTTTTTCCTTTGTCAGTGCCTGCGTACAGAGGCGTTTGCACTCTCAACTTCGCTTTTTTAGAGGGGATATGTGTTCCCTCAGACTTTCTGTTCTCCTAGAAAGTGTATGAAAATTTTTTTGTGCGTACAGAAGCAAACGACATGAGCCAATATCTATTTGAACCAGAGTTTGTTTGTCGTAATATATGTTTTCTGTCCGATGCCCATTTTTTTTTTCTCCCGAACACGAATCATGGAATGTTCAAGGGCCAGCTACATTTCCAGTGCACAAGACAGCAACGTTGTAAATGAGCTTTCTTGTGCACTTGACGCGTGACTGCCTTGCCCACATCAATCCCCATTTTTATTCGTTACTTTTTTGTATCTCGACTCTTCGTCGTGAGTGAACTTTTCTAAGCTACAGTACAGTATGTTCTTTAGCCGCGATCAGGTGAAATGAGAGCACGGCAAAGTTGCAACATCCACCTGCCGAAGCAGATTGAAGTAGCACAAATGCCAGAATTGCACCCGAAATACGTCAGTTGCCTGAAACGGCGGTGCGAGCGTCGTTCTCTCGGGATACGGTAGCCATTTTTTTTATTTTTTTGTTTCCCCCTATTTCTCCATCTCTTTTTCTGGTAGCGTATTTTTTAGGATGCGTACGCAACGCTCATTTATGCCAAGTTTCTTTGTGTATGGTTGTTTTTTTTTTTAAATACTTTTTTTTTTTTTTTTTGCCTTTGCTGAACACACTAAACCCGTTCAAATTCGACTTCGTGAGCCAATCCGAAGTCTCCTTCAGCCTGTACCTAGAGTGGTACTTAGCCTTCAGCGCAATGCTGCATGGTACCCCTCTATGTAGAAACGTTAATTGCTTTTCGTGTGTTTTGTTCAATAGCTCAATGCGTGAAAGCGTTTGTGTTTGCTCCCCTCCTTTTGTTTCCCTATTAACGCCTTTATATGTATTGTGTTTGCACCCGTTAGCTACGCTCATTGACGAGGTTTGCATTCACACCCCCCATTTTTTGCATTCTGCCTACAAACTGATGTCTGCAGTAGCGATACCAACAGTTCATCTTTTTTTTTTTTTTGTGGGTATTTTTTTCAGGCTCTCCGCTAGGATTTCCGATTTTGAAAATATTCTGTTGATGGTCCACGTTGGTGGGGTACATGCTTGCGCCGCAGGCGCACGGTACGCAACTTTTTTTTTACCAACGCCCGATTTTGACTTTTTTGGGACGTTTGAGCACTCACCTCTCCATATCTTCTTCTCCTGAGCTTTTTTGACAGGTAGAACGGGTCTGAACCACTCAGCAGAACTTTTTTTTTTTTCTTTTTTTCCCCATTTTCAAAAAGTTCTGTTGACAATCAACAGAACTTTAGTACCTAGCGGAGTGCCTGATTTTTTCTCTTCCTTTTTTTTTCCGATTTCCAATTTTTGCATTTCTAATATGAGCAAAGTGTGCTTCTTTTTGTTGTTCTTTTATTTGGTTTTGTTGCTATCTTTATCTTAGTCAAGCTGTGTCTTGGGAGACACTTGCACTACAGATTCAGCTAGCAGGAGGACTCCAAAGAGACAGTGCCGTGCATTCGATAGAATGCCTGCACTATGCCCACATATGTGGGGTCTTTTTCTCTCTCAATTAACCTATCTGTGTTCCTCCTTAAGGAACCAGTACGGTGAACGCAAAGACAGCACGAGGAGGCACCAATTGTTTGTATGTGGTATATATATTTTTTTGTCTGGGTCGTGAGGCCCATTCTTTCAAGTTATTTACTTTTAAAGGTTGGAGGGTGCAACACAGTTGACAGAGGTAACGCTATTTCTGCCTGCTCTATACAATAAGGTATTCCCAGAGGAAATCTTAGAAATGAAGAGGGGTTGTTATGAACTGTGCTTGTAGTTCAAACCTGTGTGCCTTTCGCCCTTTTCCCAAATTTTTTTTGATTTTTTTTTTTTTTTTTTTGAAAAATTAACAACGTGTCTCTCACCTTTTGTGAATAGCTGCGGTTGATTTTTATTGAATTATATCTTGTTTTGTTTTTATTTTGAATATTTTTTTTTTTGCATGCCCAGTCCTAAAACAAAGCTACATCTAGGTCGTTGGGTCCCATCTTCAAATGAGACCCTTTGCCCCAGTCTATAGTTACTTCAATAAGACAGGCTAGCACCACCCTGAGAAAAAGAAACGATGAACCACGTTTTACCCGCACGTTGACTACAATTCGACACGGTGACATCACTGCAACAACACCACACTGCAAAAAAAAAAAAAAAAATCACAGAACTCTTTCATATATTTTGCTCCAATTGGAGTAAGGGGAGGCGGAGGTGGCCTTCGTCAGAAAGGTGTATTATTCCTTACTTTCTTTTAGCTTTTTGCGTGCAGATAATTTTGACAATATTTTGTATATATTTTTTTTATCACTTTGGATACGAAATAAGCGGGGGTATTTCTTCTCCTAACGCCGACCGCAACAGTCAGCAAAGGGAGGGTTTGCCAACAGAACAATAAAAACGATCTGCACATCGATTTGAATCCTTTTATACAGAAAGAGAGCAGTGAAGTCAGCTTGATCCCAATATTGGTATTATGCTAAATACCGTGGAGATTGCGGCCAAACAATTCATCATTTAAGAAACACTGAAGAAATTTAATTTGCGTGCATTTTTTTTTTTTTTTGAAAGACCAGGCGTACCTAGCCACGGCAAGGTGCGTTTCTGTCTCTCTAAACTTTCTTTTTTTGGTGTCAGCGTCCTTAGAGGCGGTTGCACTGCGAACTTCCCCTTTATTTTTCTCGAAAAATAAATTAAAATGTGTAGGTGTCTACACAACTTTTCAATATGACAAAACATTTTCTCCCAACTCTGACTTTATTGTCACCACGTTTGTTGCTCACAACACAAACATCACGGAATCCTAACTCCATGGTAAGTGGTCTTTCCTTAGCTTCTTGCCTTCTTGCATAGTTCAATTCACCCCCTCCTCCCCCAAGCAGTCAATGTGTTCAGGCTGCGTTGTCAATGGCATTGTCATTGAAGGTTTCCCCCCAGTGAGAGAAGCATTTGCTATTCTTGTCCACGAAGCAACTCACGCCGCACCGTGTTTAAAGACCTTTTATCACTTTAATGTTTTTCGTATAAAAACGGATGAATTATTTTTGTGGGAGAAAAAAAACAGAACAACGAAAACGCGTGTGGATGCGTTGCCTTTTTTGGTGCCTCCGGGGACGCTTATTAATGTGGTGTTCTGCATCAGCAATTTGCTTTTTGTTTTTGCAGCCCCAGTTGAGCGAAACGTGGAGATTGTACAAAAAAAAAAAAAAAACGTGACAAACCCAAAAAAAAAGTCTTCAGCAGGCAAAATAAGGGGGGGAAACAAAAAATACGCTTCTCATCAAAGATGACTGCTCTGTAGCAATTGGGCTACTGATTGTCTTATATAACGAAACTGTCCATGTATCCTTGCCCATTTAAACGCTGAAGCAAGAAAAGAAACTGCATAGCGTGTCACACAAAACACACTATGCAAATGACAAAAGAAAACAAGCAGAAAAAGGAAGTGGGAAGGCCCTGATGCAGGTCTCAAAGTTGATAGTAGTAAAAAAAATCACTCATTTTATATCTGTTTGTAGATAACAATGCATGTGACAGCTGAGTTGCAGTTGCACCTTGCAACTGTAATGATATGTTATCCACAGCAGCTGTGCCATCGTCTTACCCCACCTTCTTCAAGAATATCCGCTCCCTTGCTTGCCCATTCACTTATTACATTTTGTTGTCAGTGCCTACGTCTGTATGCTCTTGGCGTTCCCATCCAACACCTCTCAACAGACGTTTCTCTGAACTCTGAAACGCATTTACCATATTGTGTCATTTTCTTTTCTCAAATACCTGTGTTTTAATCACCCTATATTTCTGTCTGATGGCATCTGAGCGCAGACCTCACATTTGTTTTCATTTTTGTTCACCCTTTACAGACATATTGTTTCACCGACTTGGCAAGTTTGTATTTCTGAACTTCAAATAGTCATGTGTTTGTACTGGATGAGCTGATTTCATTCCCCCCTCCCCATCAAAGATGTGCCCCCGGGCGCTCATCTTGACGAAGATTTTTTTTATTTTTAATATTTCCATACTCATCTAAGAACAGGTCCAGAACAGTCTCTCGTTTTACGAAGTGTTTTTTTGTGTGTGTGTGTTAAAAAAGCAGTTATGGGGTAGTCCTAAAGAACATTGCCCAAATTTTGTGTAGGTATTCCGCCCTACACACCCCTTTTTACCCCCCCCCCTTTATTTCAAAGTATTTAGGAACAGCTCCCCTTTTCCCCTCTCCTTGTTTGAATATTCCAGCTACATCGCTTATAGCAATATAAACAGTATTGCGGGTTAGTAGCGTATGGTAGGGGATGTACTGTATCGTCCCGCTGCCACTGAACTAAAGAGAACAAAAGTTGTATCTCATAGCCCAAATTTTGTAGACAAGGTTGGGTTTTTTCCCCCCCACAATCCTGTAAGGCGGGTGACTAAATGGAGAATGGAAATCGCACAATGAAAAGGTGTAACTCATTCCAACCAGTTTTTCAAAGAGACCCCACTACCCTATTCCCAGCCCCCTCCTCTCTCTCTCTCTCTCTCTCTCCCCTCCGCAGAAATGCTCCCCTCCCTCCCAGCGTTTTTTGGTTCCATTCGAATGACGGATAGTATAAAAAAAGGAAAACATAAGATGCCCTATTCGTGCACCCCGCTTCCCGTGGTGCTCTCTTGCAGGTCCGTTCAAATGTGTCCTTCATGTTCTTCTTGCAAGTGTTTGCTTTTCAGTGAAAGACCTTCTATGCGAAGGCCAACAAAGGCGGAAAGCAAACCTTGTTTTGAAGCTGAGGAGGACAATCTTTCGCGGATTCGAAAGGAGACCAAAAAAAAAAAACAAAAACAAAAAAAGAAGGTAATATTGCTCGTGTTTTTTCATCTCCAGTCTTGTTCTTGAAAGCTTTCCAAATTATTGTTCCACGAGCATCCCCCCTCTCTCTTTTCCCCTCTCTCTTTTCCCCTCTCTCTTTTCCCCTCTCTCTTTTCCCCTCTCTCATTGCTCTTTGAAATGCCATAATTCTCCATTGTTTGAACAAAGGGGTGGGTGGCAGTGCGGGGAGACGTCATTTTTTCTTTTGTGTATCTCATATTTTCCAAAATTTATTTTTTGGAAAAGTATTGACACATGACGCCCCTTAGGACACTGCCACTGATGACCCCACTCCTGACCACTAAAGGTATCGTAGGAATAGAACAGGAGGCACCCTCATAAAAGCTATTTTATGTTGCCCGAAAATGGAGGTAGTTGGGGTTTGTGAGAGCGGGGGCAGTGTCGAATGTCATGCAGACCCGTACGAGCAAGTACTCAATTCCCACCCTGTGTGTCTGCAAAGCAATTTTCTAAGGGGAGGGAAGGAAAAGAAAAATACGGTGCCGTAAAAGTGTTTAGTTTGTAGAGCTACACTAATACAACCAAGTTTTTTTGAAAAGACCCGAATTCTCCCACCTGGTGGGATGACTCGGCGATTGTCGACACAACGAAAAAAAAAAAACACAACAGGGTATTGTACTTCAAAAGAGAGTCCAAATGATGGAGGACAGAGGACCCCCCTCCTACAATAACCTACTGCCGTTAGGGTATTGCTGCATTGCGATTTGCCATCATGATTTTGGTGGCAACAGAGATGCAATATTTTTCCAAAAAAAAAAAAAAATTGGGCTGACATTGATTTTACGATTTTCAGGCTCATGGAGGGGGTGTTGCAAAAAAAAAAAAAAAGGTGCCAACCTTTTTTTTTTGGTGTAATTTGTGTGTTTATTCCAACGGGGGGGTTTTTTTTTTTCTCTTCAAAAGTAAAAAAACTGCTGTGGCAGTTGTGCTAATCCAATGGATTAAATTTTTAAAAAAAATAATCAAAAAAAAAAGTAAATGCTCATCATCAACAATGACAACAAAACAAGCAACGTTATCGATTGTCTTCATTCTATTTTGACTCTCTTTTAGGGTTAATTTACGGATGCGGATAATGTAATGTTATTGCTTATCGTATTTAGTGTTCTGCGAGTATGCACGACATAAATTTTGTTTTACAGCTGCAAAAAAAAATGTGTTGCACCGAAAACGTGAATATACACCTCGTTTTTTCTTTGAAGTTTTGGGTACCGTCCCTATTATACCTTTTATTCAGTAGAATATAAAGTATATGAAATGATTCTTCTCTGATGACAAAGCAGGAGAGGCTTAAGTTCATCTATAAAGGCGTTTTACCAAAGCTTTATAAACCCTTTATTTTTTTTGAAGGTGTGTATTTTTTAAACCGTTTCTTCACAAAGGATTTGCCATTGTATTTGATGGTTAGTATCCAGCAGCGTGCAAAAATAATTTTGATGATTCGTGTACTCCTGAACAGTAAGTACAACTCAAACGATATGCTGGGGGAATACGGCGGGCCGTGTCACTACATTACTTCTTTCTTTCACCCTTTTTTCCCGCCAAAACTTACATCATCCTACAAAAAAACAAAGATTGTCCCACAAAAAACAAAAAATAGACGCAGACATCACGGTGGTGATTATGTGTCGAAAAACTTCAAAAAAAATAATAAAAAATCAACCAAAAAAAAACAAAAAAAAATGTACAGAACCTGCCTCGGCAGGGGATTGTCAACAAAAAAACAAAAAAAGCAGGGGAGTTTAAAATATCGGTTTACCGGTTTCAAAAACCGAAAAATTCGGTTTGAGGATTTTGAAAAAAAAAAAAAAAAAAGCTATGGAAAATCTGGATTTTTGAAAAAAAAAAATTCCTCGTAACAGGGTTTCTGTCCAGAAAAATCCTGTTTTTGCAGATAATGTGACCCCACCATTTGACGGACGGAGTTCGGAGAAGCCAAACATGAGTGAGAGAGGAAGGGGGAAGTGAGGCCCTGAGGGATAACCCCATCCCTCAAAAATTCCTTAACAATCTGTGTTGAGGTTTTTAAGGTTGCTTTTGCTACGCACCCTGTACCTACACCCCCCCATACGGGGTCCACCAAAAATAGACATTTCACGCAGAGGCACCAAAGTGTTTAGAAACGTGCGTTCCTTAAGGCAAAACGGGCGTTTTTCACCGAAAACCACGAGTTTCAGCCCAAAACCCGGTTTTTTGGGCCCAGACCCGTGTATGTGGCGCCGGAAACGCACTTGCGGGGTACCGAAGGTGGGCTGCGGTTTGTAACCACTCGTTGCGTTGCTTGGGTTCCGTTCGATGCATTCAGATCGGTTGCGTTGTGTTGGATGCGTTCGTTGCGTTCTGTTCGTGGGTGCCTGTTCGTTTCTGTTCAGATCTTTGAGAAAAATTTTTAAAAAGGAACAGAAATCGAAAAAAGTTGTTAAGGGATGAAGGGTGGGGGGTGAGGCCCGTGGGGGGGCGAGAAAGCTCGGAATTCGCTTTTTTTTGCCCAAACCGATTTTTTACCTCAAACCGATTTTTTTGAAAAAAATCCAAACTTTTAAACTCCCCTGAAAAAAAGGCAAAAAAAAAAAAAAAACAAAAAAAAAATTATAAAAGTGGAGGTCATCCCCAGGGGATGTCTACACTAATGCAACCAAGTTTTCAAAAAAAAATTTTTTTTTCATAATCGGGCCAGAGTTCTCTGTTTGTCTCATCTCTCTCTGACACGCCGTTCATAGATGAGAAGTGCCCCTTTAACGGTAACATTATTTATCTAGACCCTGTCATTTGACGTGGTGATTGCCGATACTAAAATATAGAGTGGGGACTTGCACAATGTGGCAAGAACATCCACTATTCCAACAATTTTATCAAAAAAAAACAAAATCATCAAAAAAAAAAGCTTTATTTTTTCGTTGAAGACGATTTATGTTAATATGTATCCATGTAGTTAAAGTACAACCTCCCACACGGCATTTACTACAGAGCCTAATTAGGTTTGTCGATACAACAGCAATAATAATAATAATCAATGTCAAAAAAAAAAACACAAGAAAGAATCAGTTTTGTATATGTTTCTATTTTCTGATTTTTCATTTTCTGGTTTTACTTTTTTTTTTTGTTCATTGTTACGTTCTTCTTCAACGGAAAAAATCTTATTCAAAAAAAACATTAATATTTTTTTTGACAGTCGTTAACAATTCAGTCAAATCACGTGTTGATATCTCCCACCACCTCCCTTCTCACTACCTGCATTCCTCCCCATCCCCCCCTTCCCCGCCTTCATGACCATCTATGTATCGGCTGTACTCTGATTCGTTTCAACTGCACACTGGATGATGGTAAATGACATGTTTTATTTTTAGTGCTTTGCGCCCGCCGGTGTACGGTGAGGCGTTTGCACCCTTTCAACTACTCTTTTATTTGCCTTCAGCCCTAGCTGCTGTAGGCCGCACACACACACCCTCATTTTCTTTTGTACACCCAATAAGTGCAAAGTTTTTACCCGATTCGATAACCATGGAGTTGGTGCTTGAAGAGAGAGAGAGAGAGATGAAGATGGTTCTGTTGTTGCATCAATTCCACTTTTTTTCTTTTCCTTTTTTTTTGGTCTGCGTTTTTCCAGAAAAACCTTCGGTTAATGTTTGTATGTTGTAGTGTAACAGCTAAAATTTGCAAATCCAGCCATTGTGGTTTTTTCCTGTGTTCAAAACCAAAAAAAAATATAGTAATAATCGACAAACATCATCAAAAAAAAAACAAAGCAATGCACTACCCTTGCTTTTTTTTAAAGAGTAAGGGAGAAAAAAAAAATATCACGCCATCATCAGAGATTACTTCCCCCATTTCCTCCCCCTTTTTTTTGTAAGAAATTTTATTTTATTTTTTGTTTATGTTTTTGTTTGATATTTTATGTTACGCAAAAAGGTTCTTGTTTTTAGACGAATGTGTCCCTCTCCTTCCCATTTTGCGAGGCCAATTCATCTTATACGTTTTATTTTTTTTGTTTGTTTATTTATTTTTTTTGTTTAGTTTATCGAACTGCGAACGTAATAGTAAGGTACAAAAAAATTACTAAATATTTTATGGACTGCAGGTTATGCATCAGGAAATGTGAATGTAATTTTAATTAAATTTAATTTGAAATGGATGTAGGACTGCATGGTTGGGTGTCCCCACCTACAGCCTCATGTACCAAGGTACATTGTCATGAGAGGGGCTTTGTATTTCAACTCTACTTTTTTTAAAATTGCATTTACAACCACAAGATACCGGCCTTGCTAACCTCAAGAGAGAGTAGTCACAGAACCTGTGCGATATCATACGGATAAGCTACAGTGGTTTTTCTCAAGGAATTGAATAGTGAAAGACTGCCGCAGTCACACTACCAAACCGACACCACGCGGATTATCAACAAAAAAAAGAAGCATTCTTTTAAAAGGAAAACCCCCAACAAATGCTTATCTCTCCCTGCCTGGCGTATCCCAAAACAGTTTCATATTGTTTGCAGCGTTCAGTGCGACACCTTAGTTCTCGTCACTCCAGCCTCAACACGATTTGAACAGAAGGGACGGGGGAGGGTAATGTGTATTTTGTATTGTGTTTGTTTTTTTTTTTAGTCAGAATGGAGGCATTTTTTTGCATACAGCTCTAAATATATTGTCGCCCAAATAAGTTTGGCAGATTTGGGGAGGTAATTTGAAGACTTTTTTGTGTAGATGCTTCAACGTAACAAAAACGAACAACAATAAAGAGACAATAAAGTAACTTTTGGACGGCACACATATTTTGGGGTACTGTACTCTGATGCTACGCACAACACAAAAAAAGCACAGCCATCATACGGGAAGAGAGGTAACATCACCGTCTCGTCCCTGCCAAATGACGTACACACAGCTTCTCGTGGGGTTAAAGTGCGTTTTCGTCTCCAACTGTATCAAACAAACGCGTTGAAAATCCTTCTCTTTTTCGACTTCGCCTGTAACTTCGCGAATCAGGCAGATTATTTCATTTTTTTTTGGTCATATTTTGATGTCTTTTTTTTTATACAAAAGCGGAAAAAAAAGACAATCTCTGAACTCCCCTGTTCTCTGCCCCCTTTCTCCCTTTTTTTTGTCCCCATCTTCTTGCACGAAATTTCTTTCCTATCCATATCTTCCAATGGTTCATGGTTCTAGTGTCTGCGTCTACGGATGTTTGTACCTTCAACCCCTCCCCCTTCTTTGACAGATGATAGGCCTATGTCGTTCATCTGGCGTATTTCTTTTCTTTTCTTTTTTGATTTTCTACTCACTCTCCATTCATTTTTTTCTCCCCATACGACCTCTGCTTTTTTTCACACCCTTTTACACCCCACCTGCATCTAGTATGTTTTATTTTTATTTTTTTTGCTCGTACTGTCGTCAACTTTGTACAGTAGCATTATCATCGGAGCAAAAACCCTCCTAGAAAAATCCGAAAAAAAAAAAAAAAAAAAAAAAAAAAACACCTTATTTGACCCTCCGACGTTGGTGACTCATAGATGAGGAAGCCATGTGGGGAAAAAAAAGGTGATAAAAACTACAAAAAAGGTGAAGACTGTTTATGGCAGCTACACAAATTATCGGAAAAAAAAAAGGGGGTGATGGGAGTTGGAAAACAACCTATGCGTTGTGTGCTTGCTTAGCACTCCAGAATCCGAAAAACCCACCTTGGTTATTGTTCCTTAGAGCTCTCCGATGGTAAAACCGCAACTGTATTCTATTTTTTTTCTCTTTGTATGCTTTTTGAGGCAGTCATTTTCATATTCCCCTCACCCTGCCCTCAGAAGAAAAAATTTCCCAAATTTTTAAAACGAAACGCGCATTTTCCCTCTCTGACCGATCGTAGCCTACGCAGCCACAGTCCACGTTGTACAGAAACCTTTTCTAGATGACGTTGGTCTGGCTGGGGTGGTTTTATGTCGGTACAAAAAAAAGTAAAGAAAAACCACAGAACGGAAGAAGTCATTGAGCTTACCTATTGATTGGGGATGATGGTGGCAGAGTGATGGTGGCAGTATTGTGATGGGAGCTTATTGGAATGCGCAAAATACATCAAAATACATCGTGTATTGTGATGTATTTTGATGTATTTTGCGCATTCCAATGGGCTCTCATCACAATACTGCCGCCATTATGATGGAGTGAAAGGTTCCCAAAAGGTAGGAGGGCACTCTAAATTTTCAAAACAAAAATAAAATACAAAACAAAACAAAACAACAAAAGAGTACCCAATCCATGGGGGTCGAAAAAAGGTAAGTACACGAGCTGTGTTATGACTTTTTTAATAAAAAAGTCTGACTTCTTTTGAAAGAAACGATTTTTTTTTTTTGGTGCTTTCTTTTCGAATGGAAAGTATATGAAATTAGTTTTTTTTTTTTTGAAATTTTAGCTCACGTAACGCGAAGGGAAAAAAAAGAGTGCAGTATTTTAAAAACATCTTCAACACTCCTTTATAAATAGTTATAGATGTAGCTGCAAAAAAAAAAGTGGAGCACACTCTAGGGTGTCTACACTAATACCGTATTCGTAAATATGTTCGACCGTAATAAAGTTCGTCCTTTTCCGGATTTTTCTGGAAGTTCGTCCTTTTTTACGGTCGAACATTTTTACGAATACGGTACAACCAAGTTTTCAAAAAAAAAAAAAAAATCAGTTGGCGCGTTGGTTGTGGAAAATAAAGGGGCTGTTTGTTCTCTCTCCTTGAAAACGCTTATGCTTTTTATTTTCCCCTTTACCCAACTGCCCAATAGTACCCTGACTTCCTTATATTGCTGTATCTTGTTATAATAGAAAATAGTAATTAAAAGATCTCTCATTGCTGTAAATCTGTGAGGGCTGTTGTGTCTTGCAACTCATTTTTTTTGAATGGAACGCAAGAGAATCAATAATCAGTCCTCCTTGTGAGCTTGCAGGATGAGGGAAACGGGCGGACTTAATACATTTCAGCCCCTGGCTCTATATGTTAAGACAACTAAGTCTCACAGAGGCTTATGTATAATCTTAACACCTTTTTTTTTTTCTCTTTTTTTAGGTATGTGTCCAGACACATCTTTTTTGCCTTTTTTTTTCCTCCTTTTTTTTCCCAACCTTCTTACTGAGCCGTCTTATATTTTAGAGATTGGCTACGACGCAATCCCCCTATATGCCCTATAGAGCCGTCTGTACATTTTTGTATTCAGATTTTTGTCAGCTTTTCAAAAATAAATAAATAACTTGGATAGTGAAGACTGTCTAGCAGCTTCGCAATACAAATTATCAGAAAAAACCCCCCCCTAATCCCCATGCGTCAGTTTGCGGCTTTGTGTTTTGGTATCAAATACGATAATAGGGGTTTTTTTTTGTTTCAGGGTAGATAAGAACAAAAAGGCATTGTGATAGGAATTGTGCCTGTGAGGCCTGTTCATGTTTTCACTGTATTTTTTTTATTGAAGTAGACCCGTTTTTTTCTCCCCTGAATTTTCTTCAAAACCTTGCAAGATACCCTACATTGGCTTATTATTTTACTTTTTTTTATTCATTTTTTTTTTGTTTGAAATTCTGGCTGAAAATCAGGCTATTATTTCACGACACCTGTGTTGTGGGAGGGAGAGGGACGGCAGGGTCTTGTAGTTGGATTATCCTGGAATGAAAATTAGATGGCACCCGCAAAGTCTCCTTCCTTCTTCGGTAGATTGTTGCGGAGGACACCAACCATTGTTCACACCCTTGGTCTTTCTCCCACTTCATACGTTTCCCCTTTTCCTTCTTCCCCTCACAATGCTTTCTTCCCCATTCTCGTTATCAAATTTTTTTTTAAAGCCCATTTCCCCCCTGAAAAAATTGCTCTGTGAGGGAATAGCGTAGTTAGCCACAAAACAGCAACATATGCTAAGAAAACCCCTCACTTTTTATTTTATTTTTTCGTTCCTTTTTTTTTTATTATCCTTTTTTTTTTTTTTCTTGAGAAAAAAAAAAAAGCTCCCAACAAAAAAAACAACAAAAAATGAACCACCCCTATCTTCAAATATCATTTTCTCTTCATTGTTACATCGTACTGGGGAGTAAGACATTACCTGGGCTATTTATAGCCCAACAGCACATAGGTGGGGTGGCGACAAGGGGGGTCGGAACTGGGCAGTCACGAAAAATCACGAAAAATCACAAAGAATCATTTTTCTTCTTTGTGATTCTTTGCGACAGGTCGTGATTTTTTGTGATTTTTTTGCGATTTTTTGCGATTTTTTGTGATTTTTTGTGATTTTTTGTGATCGGCATATTTTGAGATGAGCTTTTTTTTGTCCCACTCTGGTACTGTACTGTGTACTGTACTGTGTATACTGTGTATACTGCGGAAATTGACCAAAAACGAGAACTTGTCCATTTCGGCAAATTGACCCCACCACTGGCCGGACGGATTCCGGAAATGCAAATGCCGGCGTTTAAAAATTTCACCAATGAAAACAAAACAAAAATTTCCAACAACAAACAACACATGAATGCCCCCCAAAACGGCATGACATCTGGTAGAAACACGGTAGGGAATCGGTTATGCAGCCACGCCGAAAAAGTTCAATTTTAAGCGAAACTTACACATACTTACGCAGAACTGAGAACAACTGAGCACAATTCCACCTCAATTACAGCACAATTGCAGCAGCCCAAAACGGTACACTTTTGTGATTTTTTGTGATTTTTTGTGATTTTTCGTGAATTTTTGTGAATTTTTGTGATTTTTTGTGATCGAGATAATTTGAAAATATTTTTTGTGAATATTTTTTTCCACACCCCCCCTGTAGCCACCCCAATAGGTTCCTTACTACCCTTCTCATGCATTCAACCTAGAACCTATGATAATGCGGAAATGGGCGAAAAACTGAAAAATGGCTAAATCGCGGGGGGTTCATGGACGGACCCATATAGATTCCACCTCATACAAAGCTCTCCTCTCTTTCGTCCTCTTCCTATTCTAAACATTTCTACAACAGAACACAATATCCACACAAAAAAAAGCACTAATATAGCGCATGTAACGAACGCCTTCAATTCGTATCTCTGGGTTGGTGCTGTTTAAATGTCGCATCTTACGCCAGTGTCGTTGGTGGTATGGATGGCGGATCCGTTCTTGGAGGGGCAGAGCGATGCGTTCTTCAGAGAAGAGATGTCAGTGCTGAACACGACCCATATGATGGCCTTGTTGGAGTCGAGGTTGCAGCGGAGGCGGGGCTACAACGTTGCTGTGGGCGCCGTGGAGTACTATGACGACGAGGTGAAGCGGTGGATGCCGCTCCTCGCAGAGCACGACGTCAGCAAGTTTTCCCTCCCCATCAAGCTCAAGATGTGGTCCAGGAAACGCCATTTCACCTGCCGTGTTCATCCTCTCCGCGCGACGCACGAAGACTACCTCCCACGCCGCATCGCCGTAAAGGCATTAGACCTGGCAGGCCTTCGCGAGGAGCTGCGTGCATCCCTCCCCCCACACGAACACAACTTCCACGACATCCTCCTCTGCGACCCTTCCACCATGGGGTGGGCATTGCTGGAGGACCTCGGAACGGTGCCTGTGGGAATGGATCATCTGGACTTGAAGCTTATTCCCAGTGAACATTCAGTGTCGCAAGGTGACGTGCTGGCAGCCCCCCAAGCGCCCATCAGAAACGATGCAGACAGGTTACGCCACGTCATGGCGTTGGAGAAGACCATGACGCAGACGCCACCACAGCCAACGTCTATGACTGCACCAAGAAATCGCTTGGGATACCACAACATTCCATCTGTTGCCACCCAGTATGGGGATACGACTGTGGAGATGCCTGTGCGGATTGGGGCCACACCACTGTCGCATACCTCTGCAGAGATCCGCAGTCTGCATAATCCGGAACGACAAGGTGTCGCACCGTCAGAGAGAAAAGCACCGCTCAACGAGCCAAACCGCAATGGTTGCTGTTACCCTGGGTCCGGACAGACGAACTCAGTTGATTCGAGCAGGCACGGTGAGTTAAAGAGGCAAGCTATAGGGTACATTAGAACGTTGCTCCAAGATCCCGAGTCGCCCTTGCAGGAGTACCTCCCATTGGGGGGACTTCCGACAGCGGATTTGGTGAACCTCACAGCCCTCGCAGCACACTATTTTATGATCAGATGCCCTCTCAGGCCTGACACGAACCTTACTTCGGAAGACCGGTCGGAGCTGCATTCTATTTTGGCACAGTGCATTGCGGAACATCCATTTGCTCAGCGTGCGCCGGATGAGGATCCACAGCAGAAGAAGGGCATCCCAAGAAGGGAAGAGCCGACGATCACACATCATGTGTACACTGATACACATTCACGCGATTCTCCTCAGGTTGTCCTGATGCAGCCAGCAATAGACACAAGCGGATCTGTGACCGTATATGGCACCGTGACATGCCCCAATGCTGTGGAGTGCAAGTGGATACTAAAGGCTAAAGGTGAGACAATAGACATCGACGCTATCTTTGCAACAGGTCTTGCTGTCACAAGCCCAATATCGTCTTCATGCTTTTCGTTGACCCTGCTTCCCGGTATGTACTGTCCCGCAATATTTTCCTCCCCTCCCTACCATTCATGTGAAACAATAATCTAAGGGGAATTTCAGTTATTATTTGCTCACACTTATTATTTGCATCCAGATTTCTTAAATCGGTTATTATTTGCTAATTTTTGTTGGCGGGTTTGCGGACTAATGGAAACCACGTATTATTTGCTAATATGTTTATTATTCTCTAAATCAAGAGCAAATACTAACCGAGACCCTTTAGTATGCTAGATTCTGTTAGAAAAAAATTAGCATTACCGCGTTTATCTTCTCCCCATGATTTGAAGCATTTTTTCAAAACTACTTCTTCATTACAGGAAGCATCCAGAGGGGCCGGGCTTATTTTCTCTCGTTACGTGCTTCGACAGATGCAGGAACACATGGGTCTGCAAGCCAAGAGTTCACGCTTCCATAGTACAACGTTCAGCTCCAATTGTCCAACTATTTTTGCATATTGTTGCAACACCTTCCTCCTCCTGCCCTTGGACAGGTCTACCTTAGATGATCCTTCCCTCTAGATCTGGATCTTTCGTCCAGCGTATTTTTGAATGTGATATGATATGATTACCTATTACCGCGGCAAGGTTGCATCATCTTCCGCTTATAGAATGAGAACCTGCCCCACCTCCCTACCCCCCCTCACAGCAGAGAATAAGACTCGGGGACCGGGGACCCGGTTATTCCAGCCGGACTGGGACCCGGGACCTGGACCGGGAACCTTGACCAGGACCTTGACCTGGACCAGGACCCAGGGACCGGGGACCCGGCTTATTCTCTGCTGTGCCCCCTACCCCTTTTCTCACGCTACCCTTTTGTTTTGTACACCAAAAACACATCCTTTACAGAAGACATATAGGAGAAAATGATATTCGGATGGGATGAGCGGGAATTTCATGCGAATCTCGGATACTTTCTAGTGGTGCAGATGTTCTTTGGGGCGCTGTGCTTGCTGTTCATCACGGCTCCTTACGGGAGGTTTAGTAGAGACGGATGGGGGTTTATGATCAATGCAAGGGTAGCATGGATTCTGCAAGAAGCCCCTTGTCTGGTCATGGTGGCCCTGTGTTTGAGCATTGCCGAACAAACGCTGCCCTGGGCAAACATCATGCTTACAGGAATGTTTGCGTTGCACTACTTCAACAGAACACTGATCTTCCCATTTCTGATTCGTGGAGGCAAGCCGACCCCTGTCTTTACCTTTCTGTGCGCGCTGTTGTTCTGCACGCAGAATGGCTACCTGATGGCAAGAGAAGTCACCCATATGTCCATTCTGCCTGCAGACCATCACACAACCCCATTGTTTGTCTTGGGGTCCTCTTTGTTCTTTATTGGGTTCGGTATTAACTGGCAGAGCGACAGTATTTTGCGCAACCTCAGAAAACCAGGGGAGACTGGCTACAAGATTCCCAAGGGAGGGATGTATGACTACGTGTCTGCGGCGAACTACTTTGGCGAGTTGGTTGAGTGGTTTGGCTTTGCGCTTGCCTGTGGTACGCTTACCCCGTGGTTCTTTTTTGTGAACACTGCATTCAACCTTGCGCCCCGTGCGCGTCAGTACCACAATTGGTATTTGGAAAAGTTTGAGGATTATCCCAAAGAGAGGAAAATTTTGATTCCTTTCGTTCTCTAGATCTTGTTTGGGTTTTTTCCCTATACGTTGTGCTGCCCAATATTCTTTGGGTGGTTCATTAGGTCTTTTCCCCCCTCCATTTTTCTCTTTATTTTTTGAGTACAACCGAGCTGCGTTTCAAATTTCAGCACGTTTCAACTCTTTATTTTTATGCCTACAGGCCAGTACAATAGAAAAGAGTTTTTCAGCGCCCCCTCTTTTGTTGGTGCTCATCACCTGGGATGTGCTCTCACAGTGACATGGTTTAGGGGGACCCATAGTTAACCCATTGCTCTATAGGAATACTGTACGATCCAATAAATTAAGTTTGCGTTTTTTTTTAAACCAACAGTGGTGCTACTGAAAATCAGTCAGGGACCTGTCAATATCGGGGGGGGGGGGGGGGGGGGGGTGCCCTTTTTTGATAGTACTTTGCCATTTTCAGGTACACAGGTACACAGGTACACAGGTACACAGGTACACAGGTACACAGGTACACAGGTACACAGGTACACAGGTACACAGGTACACAGGTACACAGGTACACAGGTACACAGGTACACAGGTACACAGGTACACAGGTACACAGGTACACAGGTACACAGGTACACAGGTACACAGGTACACAGGTACACAGGTACACAGGTACACAGGTACACAGGTACACAGGTACACAGGTACACAGGTACACAGGTACACAGGTACACAGGTACACAGGTACACAGGTACACAGGTACACAGGTACACAGGTACACAGGTACACAGGTACACAGGTACACAGGTACACAGGTACACAGGTACACAGGTACACAGGTACACAGGTACACAGGTACACAGGTACACAGGTACACAGGTACACAGGTACACAGGTACACAGGTACACAGGTACACAGGTACACAGGTACAGGTACACAGGTACACAGGTACACAGGTACACAGGTACACAGGTACACAGGTACACAGGTACACAGGTACACAGGTACACAGGTACACAGGTACACAGGTACACAGGTACACCACATCACGTTCTATCTTGTGCATCCTAGCTTGAACGACTCTTTGCCGCTTCACAGCTGGTCTGTGAATATGTTCACAGACCAGCTGTGAAGCGGCAAAGTAGAAATCACCCCCAGCTTAGAGCAGGGATGGGTGCAGACGTGCATACGTCTGCGTCTGCACGTCTGCACATTTTCAGAAATGACATGCAGACGTCTGCAGTGTATTTTTCGCTTCGGTAAACGCTTTGGTACCCGGGCATTGTGTGGGGTAATTGTGTTTGCATACAGCCAAACCAAGACAACGTGGTCACCTTTAGTCCGTATTTGGATTGTAGTGATAAATATCATGCGCTTAGAAACACAAGGGTTTTAGAGCGGACTTGGCGTAGAACCGCTTATACAGTGTCCCCGACACTTTACCGCCCTTTCAATGCGTCCCAACGGTGTTGAACCCTCAGGTCCCCTGGCTTAGCCACTAAGAGAAAACCTGCAGCGTCCGCAGACGCATGCACGTCTGCGGCCATCACTGGCTTAGAGGGGCCGTGTGACGCACTGATTTCGACACGTTGCCGAAGAAGCGCGATAGCGCTTTGTGTGGTTTTGTGTATCCCTGTGAACCTGGAATCGATAGCAGACAGGAAAAAGAGGATGGGCAGGCAGCGCCTGCCCGACCTGTGTAAAGTGAATCAGTGATTGCCTGACAGATGTCTGGGGAACCGTGTATTCTGTGTGGGTATCCATGTCCGGAGTATACACGACGGTGAAGTAAAATGACATGACATGCACTTTTACATGTGCTTTACATGTAACTTTTTTTACATGTACTCACATGTCATTTTACATGTAAAGTGACATGTGCCATGACAAGACTAACTAACGACAAGACCCCTGATTATAATGAGTGGCGTTAGGCCTTGTCATTATTTAGTCTTGTCATGTGACTAGTCATACCATACCCCCTTGTGTCATTGCTCACACTCGGTTGTGGTGCAACGGACCCTTTGGGGGGTACCCCAAATAGGGTCCGCGCGGGGTACCCGGGTTTGGGAGTACCCTGAGGGTCCGTATGGGCCACCGTGTGTGTGTGTGCGTCCCACGAAAAAATTGCTAAGTACCGTTAAAAAATGGCACCCCCCTATGGCAGGGACCTGTCAGGGACCTGTCAATATCGGCCCCTCCAGGAGCACCAAACAGTGTTTTTTTTTCCAGGTAAAGGGGGCAATTATCGCGGAAAAGAACTTCCCTTTTGTTTTCGGTGGAAAAAAAAGCACAACGCAAAATTTTAATTGGACATGGTTTATACCTAGCTAGGGTCCCCGCTTCCTCTCAAATGGTAGTTGAGAACAGTGCTGGTTTTCATTGCAAGTTGTATAGCAAAAACACTCTTTGAAAAAAACCTGTCTTGTTTTATTTGAGATCCTCTTCCTTGTTTTACCTTGTAGCGTGTAGAGCCTCCGTGTTTAGTAACTCTTTTTCAAAAAAATGAACGTATCTTCATCCACAACGATATTTAATACTTCTTTTCACCATATCCTATCCCTACTCTCTACTCTCCCCCTTTAGTGAAGAATCTACCTTCCAGGTGTAATAGTAAGAGATGCTAAGAGGGAAGTGTCTCCGGGTCCTTACACCATGCCTGCGAATATACCAGGTCCAACAGGCATTCAACAGCAACCCTGCTGACGTGGACCCGCTCTCTATGAGCGAAGGGTATATGACGGAGAGTGATCCGTTCGCACCCCCAGGGGTAGAGAAGAAGAGTATAAAAGTGAAAATACCTCAGATGCTGGACATTGAGCCTGGCTTTCCGTCGCGTACTGACCCCACCGATCCAAGCCATTGGAGTTATGAAGAAGTGATCGCCTGGATTGAACGGAGCTACAACGACCCAGAAATACCTTTGGACAAGGATCTAGTCGATGCATACTCAATGAACAAAACAAGTGGGCAGGATTTGATGAATTTGAACCCCAACAGCCTCTTCAAAGAAATGCGCCGGCAGCACATCAAGTCATCGTACGTCCCGCAGGTAAACGAAATGCTCCTGAGGGAGACTTGTTTGCTGAGTTTTAAATATGGGGGTCAAGATAGTCTCTGGTGATGCGTTGTGTTGGCAACGAAGTAGTTTTCTGAGGGTTGAGTGCAGCCCTAGACGATCGATACAGTAGTGAAGAGCATTGTGGTACAATGGTACGACGAAGGTTTCAAAATAGAAAAAAGGAAAAAGAAAACGAGAGTATTTGTGGTGCACCTTTTCCTCTACTTCCCACCCACAACACCCACAACCAAACAGGATGAAAGAGGATGTGATGGTTGGAAATTTTGTAGCATCGGGAGCTCCGATGGCGAGGTCAGGGTCACCAGGATTTGCGGTGACTTCATCTGCAGTGATCTCTGCTTCGATACAACGGTCGCCTTCGCGAGGCACTGCAACAGGGAGTATCAAGCCGTTTACATCCCCCCAGCGTCGGTCTCCTAAGCTCGGTAGCAGTGTGCAGTGTTCGCCTGGTCATACAGGGTCGCAGTATAACTCACCAAACTATGTTGGCGGTCAGCAAAGACGACACCTTCCTCCACCGGGCTACACATTTGTTGTGGGGAAGAAGGTGCAGTACGTCGGAGGGGGGCGCTTTGTGGGGCGCGTGGAGTGGCCAGACGGTGACGTGCTCAGCATAGGTGATGTGGGGATGGTGGTCGAGTACGACACCGACACCTCAGTGCAGTGGCCGTATTGCATCCACTTCCCCAGAGCCTTTGTCCGTCTCACAGAAGCGGATCTTGCTCCAGTCGGTGCAGCGACGGCGCACCCCCAGCCCCCAGTTCCACACCCCGCGCATCCACCTCCACATACGCCAGCACAACCGGGAGTGCATCCGCAGCCGACGTACGCCACTCATTCGCCACGTGCGCGGCCGGCTCGGGGATCACTTTCCCCAGTGAAAGATCACAGTCATGTCAATGCAGCGCTTGTTGACGCACGACACCACCTTGATACGATACATGCTGCTCTCTCGCGCGCTACAGTGGGCCCTGCTGCTCCTGCTCCTGCTCCTGTCCCTGTCCCTGCCACAATGAACATTCCGTACTCGCCACGAGGTGGCGATGAGCGCAGTTTCCAAGAAGCGGAAGTGACGCGCCTGTCGCAGCTGCTGCGCGACAAAGACCGTAGCGAAGGTGAGTCGCGCCGTGCAATGGAGGAGCACATCCGACGCAGCGAAGCTCTTGAGGCTGAGGTGCATGATATGCGTCTTAAGCATGCAGAGCGAGAGCGGCGCTGTGAAGTGCTGGAGACGGAAAAGCGCCGTCTGGAGTATGCGGAGCAACGTGTGCGTGAGTTGGAGAATGAGGTGCAGAGACTGCATCAGTTCCCACAGCGCTTTGAAGAGCTTGACAGAGAGCACATCCGCATCAAGGAAGCACACGACGATACAATGCGCCAGCTGCTTGAACGTGAGAGAAGGTGCGAGCAACTCGAAGCACAGGTGAGGAGCCAGGCACAGAGCATGGAGACATTGGCTGTGGCACAAGCTGAGGCTGCGCAAGACCGCCAGCATGCTTCGGAAAGGGCACAACAAGTGTTAGAGCTTGAGCGCGAAGTTCATCGTTACCAGCAGGAAGTGTTTGGTCTGCAGAACGAGACAGGTGAGCTGAGACAACGTCTGGCAGAGGAGGCTGCTTATTTTAGTCAGAGATTGGCTGAGAAAGAACACGAATTCGGGGCGCGCATGACAGACGTACAGAGGCAGTTCGATGAAAGGCAGATCCGCAGCGAGTCGTTACACCTATCATCAGGCATGTCAGTCACTGTCACAGAAGGGAAGGCGACTCTTATCGAGCCTTACCGGGGTACGGATGGAACGTTC
The DNA here is from genome assembly GCA_964035575.1 of Rhynchopus sp. YZ270_cl-10. Taxonomy (NCBI): domain Eukaryota; phylum Euglenozoa; class Diplonemea; order Diplonemida; family Diplonemidae; genus Rhynchopus; species Rhynchopus sp. YZ270_cl-10. Next base: position 793,988 of record OZ037847.1, on the reverse strand, counting down.
CTGAAGCGACAGTGTTGGTGGGTGCGCCTCCCTGATGGAGAAGAGAGACTCAGGGCACCTGATGAAATGCAGTTCGTCACGAACGGGCCTCCGAGGGTGCACCCTGTCAACCCTGTTGTTCATTCAACCCACACCCACAGCCCTCCTCCCCCTTTCACGCATCCGCAGCCGACACTGATGAAACCTGCGTCACCACTGGCACGCACTTCGCCCCAACCGCCGGAGACTCAAACAACAATAACACCACGAGCAAGGGAGCCATCCATGGCCTTCAGCCCCCCTTTGGACGCGTATCCAAACTTTCCTTCACAACCAATTGGATATTCTGCGTCAGTCGCAGACAGCTATCAAGTATCCCCCGTGCGAAACAACGCCCACGGTACCATGAGCCCCTTGTTATTCCCTGTGGCACACCCGAGAGGTCAGTTGGCGAAGTAACAATAGAACACGTGCCACCTTTTTTCTCTACTGCTGCCTAGCTCCGCGAGGAAGGTTCCGTCTGATATCTTCGACCACGTAGGATATCACCAGTACACCACCCCACATCCACTTCATAGATAAGAGTGTAATTCTAGATGCAAAGTAAAAGTGGCCCGCCCCTTCCCCATACTACTTACATACCCACCTACCTTATCTCTTTTCTTCACACAACAAATAACAGTCGTGACGTACACAAACACGATGGAGGAAATTAATGTCGAAGCTATCAACTCCACCGAGAAAGGCGGCAGGGGCATGAAGCAGTGGATTATGCAAACAATTGTGTCTGTGCGTGGCACGATTGCGGGGATGTGTTTACTCATAATTGTTGTGACCGGCGTCGGAACAGGGGCCCTGTCAGAGGTATCATGTGATGTTGCACTTGGTGACACGCGCGACCACAGCAGTGATACTTTGACAACGTGCTTCGGCTCGTCCACGGATGCACTTGATTCCATAGTTGCGCAGTTGTTGTTCATTTCCAGCAGCGCTTCAGAGAGTGCAGTGTATGCTTTTCTACAGCGCGCTGTTGTGGAAGCTGAACGTCTCAACCTTGTGGCCGATACGGTCGAACGCAACTCACGTAAGGACGGAACGTGGACGCACAGACAGATGGGATACGTATGGAGCCAGCTGGTCACAGTCGTGAGGGCTAATTCCGTCAACATCCTTGGCGCTTCCTTTACAGCCGAGGACGCTTCTGCATCTTGTCAGCTACGACCCGACGTTCCTGGGGGCGTTGCCCTGGTCCTTCAACATGAAGACAACGCGACTCACATTGAATACGGCCCCGCCATGCCCATCACTGCAGACATGAATCGCTCAGCTCCGACCCTGTGGCTCCCCGCCGGATCTAAAGCGATTGCAAACGAACTGGCACGGGGTACTATCGGACCAGGCAGCCTTTGGGAGTACGGTGATGTGAAGTGGGGTGTTCTGGAGATCTTCGGCGATTTCCTCGGCACATTTGTTGTCAGCAGGATGGAAGATCCCACGAATTCTGTGGGGTCTGTGCAGACAATGATTATTGTGAGTTTGGCGAACGTGCAAACCTTTCTCGCAGAGCTCGCAAGCAAGACCCATGAAGCCACCGGGGCTGACACACGTATCTACACTTCTATAGCTAGCAGCTGGATGGTGACTGAGATGACAAAGAGGACTGGGTATCCACAGGACGTGCTCGACTCCTTGCAGCAGGTCGGTGTCCTCACAGGTGTTTCGCATGGGCTCGGTGTGGAGAAGAAAGTTCGGTTTGACGATTTCTTCCAAGTGAACAAGACGCACTCTCTCATGATGCAGGATGTGCATGCAGACGACCCCATCATCCGTGGTGTGGCGCAGGCCATACAGCGGACTCCAGGTTCGTATGCACATTTTTCGCAGCAACAAGCGGAACGTGCTTTGCGGATTGTTCGCCCAACAGTGCCAACTGACTTCACCGACTCTGCAGATGATATGTTCATGTCTCGGATCAACGAAACCCATGTCCAAGAAGGTCATTACGTCAATGTGCGCAGGATTCAGGATGGACACGGCCTGGACTGGTGGATGACTGTCTCACTGAGCGAGGAACACGTCATGAGGAATGTGTCTCTTGCCTCCAGAGCCGCCGCCGCCTCTACGTTAGTGGAGAGGGAGAAGGTGTCTGACGAAGTGAACCGGACGCGTCTGCAGTCGCGCTTCTTTATCGTCGGGTTGGCAGTGGTTCTTGTTGTCTTGAGTGTATTGGCGACTCATTTCGTCTTGAAGGCGTTGCTTGTCATGCAAGATGAGATGGCAAACGTTGCACAGATGAATTTCATCAACACTACTAAGAACGTGAAAGCTTCTTCTATGTTTTACGAGATGCGGGAAATGCAAGCTAACTTCCTGATGATGGCTCGTAATCTGCTGGAATACAAAGCTTACGTTCCGGAGGCTGTTCTAGGTTCGAATACGTCTTTGCCTGCAGGTGATCCCGGTGCAGCGTCAAAGAGAGTATCACCTCCAACAGGGGATGTTACTGTCATGTTCACAGACATCCAAGGCAGCACGAAACTGTGGAAACGGTCTGCACAAGACATGAACGCCGCAATCGAGCAGCACAACGCAATCATCCGTGCAGTGTACCGTGAGTACAACGGCTACGAAGTCAAGACCATCGGCGACTCCTTCATGCTCACGTTCAAAGACCCTGTCCTTGCAATCCGAACAGCACTGGAGATCCAGCACCGCTTCAAGCAAGCGAAGTGGCCGGAACGCCTGCGCCTTCCTGCGGCAGGTCTTGTCGTGCGGATAGGGCTGCATCATGGTAGCACTATTGCAGAAGAGAATCCCATCACTGGACGAGTAGACTACCGTGGAAGCACTGTGAACAAGGCGTCGCGCGTTGAAGCCAAAGCAAAGGGCGGCACCATCTGCATCAGTCGTGACATGACAGCAATCATTGAGGGACGCAAGAACGGATGGACCGACATCCAACATTCTCCTGTTCTTCATCCTTTAGGCCCACAAGAGCTGCGCGGTTTAGGCCCCGGCCACGAACTGTTTCTGCTGGCTCCTAAATCATTGCAATGCCGTTTCAGCGTTTCGCACACAGACTGCACACCAGTTGAAGATGCCGATACTCAAATAGATAAAGAGAATGCCAGTGACGACCGTAGTGTTGCAAGCAGTGGAAGCAGACTAGGTATTGGTTCCACCTTGAAAAAGACGGAGCTGTTCCTCATGAAGGCCAGCGGGACGGTGGCAGTGTGCAAATTGAACACCAAAATCTCATACGACACAGTGTACGACGACTTCAACCTGATCGTACGCTGTGCAGCAGAGGCAGCCATCTCGTTTGACGGGCAGATTGCAGCAGTTGTTGCCTCCGAAGTGCTGATTACCTTCAATACCTCGAAGCGCTGCCGCCAACACGTGACCTCTGCACTCCGCTTGGCTGAGTACCTTGAGACGCGCACACAAAGCATCATGCGTCTTGGCATTGCCACAGGCGACTTCTTGCATGGCAACGTGGGTACGTCGAAGCAAAGGTACACCACCTCCCTCGGCACACCGCTCATTGTTGCAGAGGCAGCAGCCGAGTACGCTGAGGAGGCGGGCTTCTATGCGCTCTTCGCAGACGCCACACGGGAGAGCAATGCTTTGGAGCGCAACGACACACAGCATGTGGCGGAGTGCCTCTTCCTTGCGGATAAATGGTTCTACACGAAGGAGTCGCGCACTGTTGCAGTGTACCAGGTCAGCACCGAGGGGTTGAAGGCCTTGATGAGTGTGTGGGGTGACGGCAACGACGCGATGCAGTGCCCCCTCCTCACCGCCAGCGGGAGGAGCGATGCTGGGGCATCCCTGGGTGAGCCCAACGACGCTAGGGCTGCAGCCTCGCTGTTCGGGTCGCTGTTCAAAAATGCATCCAAAGAGTATTTCCAGAGGGTTGTGGCAGACATCTCGCTACAGCCACCGTCTCTTCTTTGCACAAACCATCAGAGGATTCTGAAAGGGGTGTGCTACGAATCACTGTCCGAGGGTTACCGTGTTCGAGTGAATTTTTCACGTGCGCCACAAGACGAGTTGAAGATGAATGCACGAAACGAAACGTTTGTCACCCCCATTCGCTCAAATGTGCCCACCTTACCGCCAGTGCCTGCACGGTTTCGTTAAAGGCTTGTGATGCGCGCAGGAGGTGCTTTCGTTCAACGTTTGCTTTTGCTTTTCTTCTTGATAATTTATTGCCTTTTTATGGAATCATAGCTTTGCTCTGGAAAGGCTGTTTCGTCTGTCATTCATTTTCCAACATTTTTATCTGTTCGGTGCGCGTCTGTATTTTTTTACAGGGCAAATATATTTTTACATAGGCATTCGACCATCTGTCAAGCACAAAGCCAGGCCTCCCTGCAGGGGCCACTGCACTTTGCGTGTGAGAATATGTCTAAACAATAAACCCTTTTGTAGTCCCCTTCGCTGTGGATTGCACTTTATCTATACCCCGAATTGAAACTAAAACAACATGCGAAGCCACGCGAATTATGTGTATGAAAGCAGCACGGCTAATAGAGCGGGAGAAGAATAGCACTATTTAGCGAACTGTGTGTGCTTTCCCCCCCCTCCCAACATTTATTTGACCACGAGGTTGTTTGGCTGCCACTGCCATTCTTTTCTCCCTCTGCTCGGGGAAGTCTGTTGTTGATATTTGTGTTTACGAAGTCGCCATACCTTACGCTTCATCCCCCTTCTTCAGAGGAAACAAATCCATTGTCGGGAGGAAGCGTGGCCCTCACGGAAGTCTCATTTCACGAATGAGCGTATTCGGGAGACGTTTCAACCCTTTCAATGATCTGTGAGCAGTTGAGGGCCATGCGTCTGCGTCACAGTGCACAACTCGTCGTTTTTTATTTTCTTTTCTTTCCTTTTTTTTTTCTTTTTCCTTCTAGAAAACCCTTGAGGGTTTGTATCAATGCCACAGTGGTCTTTGTTAAATGCACATTGTGCACTTCTCTTTCCCCTCACTATTCTCTACCTGGCCCAGGATGTTGCTTAAAAGAAAAATAGCATCCAGTGTCCGTATTTTAAGGCAAATGAAGGGACGTACATATTATTTAGTCCAGTCTAAACATCCGGATTTTGAACCTTTTCTTTTATAAGTTGGATTGAAATAAATTCGATTTCCCCCCCTTTGGGGGGTGTACCTATTATCCCACCACTATCCCGTCACGTTGTCACGGGTTAGAGTTCTGCATTTATGACGAACATCTTCTTTTTTTGTAGGTACTGTCACGAGAGGGATTTGTATTTATAACTATTTTACCAAAACTTTGTTTACAACCGAAAAAAATCACCCGCCAACGTTTCTGAGGGTACACACGTCTATCAGCACCCCCAGAAGCAGCTTATTGAGGAAATGGACGGAACCCGGTCCATATCCTTGACTTTGAGAGCATGAGGGGGTCCCTAGTTTACTATAGTTTTTCCTCGGGTAATAGGTACATCCTCTTTCAGAACGTCAATCGGACTTTGTATGTGGGGTGGGTGGGAAGGGTGGGAAAGCTTAACCCAAGAACTGTATTCTGAGGGTGAGGTTCTTTCTTGTAATTTTCATCATATACTATCAATTTATTGATTGCATATGATGAAAATACTTGTACCGTGCTTTGGGATACCATTTGGGATCTATCAATCTCTGAATCCCACACCAGGTACAAACGAGAGGCCTCTACATTCCGAAATAAAATAAAATTTTGTTCTCTCCCCTTGGAGCCCAAAAATTCGGTTTTAAAAAAAGAACTCAGAATTTGTGGGGTGGAGGAAATAACAACAGTGTTTCTCAAATTCCTATAAGGTTGTGAAGCAAAGGAAGAAAAGAGAGAGTCCTTGTCAGTTGACGTTGACATGGGCACATGGTACGAGAAGGAGGGGAGGGGAGAAAGTATTACAGGAGTATGGCAGTGTCGTGCTGTAATAATAAGCTATTTCATCCACCTCCCCTTTTGTCCTGGCTCAACCCCCTCAGTATTTTAACAGGCAAATGGTATTTCTCGCGTTTTTAGTTTTATTTCTTTTGAAAAATATGTCATCGTGTACGTCACAGTGTCATATTCACGGTGTCACGATATTTTGTTAGTTTTATGTGTCGCTACTACACAACCAGTTTTTCATCCCTTTTTTTTTTGATGCTGGCGCGGTTATATATTTTTTATGAAGGTTTAGCCCTACACCTGTCCAATTTCTTTCCTTTTATTCGCTCTTTCTGTCTCTCTGCCTCCCTCATCATCCCTATCAAACCCAAAACCCCAAACGAAGGCAAGGGGTACACCATTTATCATACGTACGTACCATTATTCATGGCAAATTTTAAAAGGTTTGTTCACAAGAAAAAGGTTTGTCAAAAGGGTTCTTTCTTGTGTGATGAACGTGATAACGTCTGGGCAGAGCGGGGGTCCCAAACAGTTCACTGCACTGAGGAGATCCTCATAGAATAAAGAAAACTAGTGAAGAGTCAAGGATACTAACAAAAAGCTCACCTCTGGCGGGTGACTATCGAGGCAACGAAACAATGCATGTCCCCCTTTTAAAGGATGGATCCTGTAACACACTTCTTCGAAAATGCCGAAAACCACCCCACTTCCGCTCCGGTGAGGTCCGTCAGTGGAGTTATGTGGTTTTCGAAGCTTTTGGGCGTCCAGATTCCCCAACGTGAGATCCGGCCTCAGAAACTGAAAACCCCCTTACCCAGGAACCACAAAAAGGGGGTCCAATTTTCAACTTTTCGAGGTAATGGTTGTTATGAGTCGCCAAAATAACTCAGGTCAGCACATTTTTTGGTCTCCCAAAAGGTGGGTTTGGACGATTTTCTCGGTGATTTTTGTGCCTCAGAGCCAAAAAAGTGGGAGAAAAAAAAGTGATTCGTTGACGCATTTAGTACCCTTCTGACCCCTCCTAAGCCCTTCCCTCCCCTTCCATGTTCTTCCCTCCGCACTTCATAGCAACATCTGAAACCGCTGTCTTGGATACAATTCGTGTGTGTGCTCTTTTTTTTTTTTGATTCTTTATATTTTTGGCGTCTACGCCTTCTTTCTCACACCCACCCCCGCGGAGGAGTCAGTATAAGTACATATTTTTTTGCTCAATTCTGTACAAGAAATGTACTCAAAAGCTTCTGTCACTGTTTGGTTTGTGCAAAGTCGACACAGCTGTTTGGCTTCTTTACCCCGTTTTTAACATTTTCCAAGGTGACTGAAAAAAAAATTATTCTGAGAAGAACCCGTACATGATGTTTAGGTGCATCTCACAATTTTTGTTAAAGGGGCTCAACCTCACGCTTAAAATATTTCTTTTTGAAAATAAAATTGGCGTTTTCTGTTTTTTTCTTTTCTTTTGGTAAGCCAGCTGTATGCTCTCTAGGGGTTTTCCCCTATTAGGGCTCCCGACCCGACCGTCCATCCCTTATGGTATTGTAGGACTGTGTGTTATCATAGGGTGGGGGTATTAAAGGTGAACCAGCATGATTGGGTTGTGTTCATCTGACCAATGTTTTTCTCGTATTTTCAGATATAATGTATCATATTATCCAAAGCCCCTGTCGCGTTCGGTTGTTGCAGCTCCCTCCGTGCCTCCCCTTCTCATCCATCTGCTTTCATTGGAATCAAGCGATCGTTGGCAATGTGCTACATCATTCATACCCTATAGCAAACTGTGTTCTGTGAGAGCCCGACCCAGGGTTCAAGAACCGTTGGGTCTCTCACAATATTTGCCAGGGTCGCGCACTCCCCCCCTTTCCACGCAAAGGGGGAAGGGAAAAAAAAAAAAAAACGAACGAACATAAAACCAGAGCAAAACAGAACCAACCATTTTCCCTTTTATTTTATACCACCTATTTCTTTGAAAGATATGGAGATGAGACGCATTGATATTGCTTTTAGAAAAAAAAAACAAAATGCGTTACATTAATTTTGTCCTCCAGCAACGCGATGAGATTAAGGATTACCTGCAAAAGCTATTGAGGAGGTTCCCTACGCCCCCATTTTATTTTGCTTTATTTACGTGGGGTCATTCATCTTACGAGTTTTACTTTCTTTCTATTTCTCAGGTGTATGGGTCCACTCATACTCGCGCCATATTTCCTTTTTTTTCAGTGACCAAGCACGTGGCTTAGGTTCCTCTCATAAATTTTTCTTTATTTCAGTTTCTTTCTAAGCCTACACTTGCATGCAAGTCCCCTATGTACACGCCGATTAAATCAACCTAATTCTGCCGTACGATTATTGGTGTGACTGAAAGAGGGTGCTATTTTGTACTACTTTCTGCTATTTTCTGCTATTTTGGGGACGTCGGCCACACCAAGTATGCCTTTTAAAATTGTGTGCATGCATTCGGATGAGAACTGCATAGCATTTCAAAAACGACAAAAGGCAAATTCAACGTGGGGGTGTTTCTTCTTGTATTTTCTTTTTCTTGCTTCAGTTACTGGGGGGGGGGGGGGGGGGGGCGAATAGAAGACCCCCCCCTTGTATTCACCATGTCAGCGCTTTTTTTAGGGGGTTTTCAAACATAAAATTATTCGATAAATATTTTATGGTCCGTTGAATACAAGACCCTTTTAGGATTTAGCATAGCGTAAAAAATTAATTTTGTTACAGTATGCTAAATACAAGACCCTACTAGGGTCTTGTATGCTACACGCAAGCCCACTAGGGTCTTCTATTCTAAAATATATTTTATGAAAACGGCCAAAAAAAAGGGGGTCTTCTATTCGGCGGGGTCTTGTATTCGCCCCCCCCCAGTAAAGGTGACTAAGCACGAGGATTGATGTCAGTTGATATATCATGGCATTCCTTCCTCCTCCTCCTCCTCCTTTTTCCCCCAACAGTGTGTATAATTTTTAGAAGTTACTACGTACAAGAGACTTTGGTTTATCTTTACCAACTTTTTCTTAATGTAACGGAAAAAAAAAACGATTGTGATCAAAGGTATGTGACGTAGTTTTGTCTCCAGACACTCCGTGTTTGGTTTTCAAAGTGCTTTCATTGTACTTATCACAAATTCAAAAACCCCCCCACTGTAGATAATTTCAGCTCCCTTTGACGGGATGACATAGATCCTTCAGCTGTTTTCTTTTGAAGGTGGAGGCTATGTATTCCATCACAAAAAAAAAGGTAACCATCCTTGGCTACTTCATTGCTCCTTTGGTGATATACAGCACCATCTATTCACCATAGCGACCTTGGGGTTTAAGTCACTTCCTTGTGGGACTCTCATTTATTTCTGTGAATCTTTTCGTCGTTCATCCCTCCAAAGCATACTCCTTCCATTTGCACTTTTAAGGATCCTGGAAAGGGAAAAAAAAAAAAAATCGTGGCTGCTATAGCTAAGAGATAGCAGTCTAAAATCGAACAAAACTTTTCATCCTTCAGCAAAACCACCACCCCCCCCCCAGCTCCTTTCCTTTTTTTTATTCCCCTGGGAAATAAAGTATACGAAGGATTTGGCACTTTTAGCGGGATTTTATTTAATGATAATTTCACGCTAAATTTTGGTACATGTAGGTAGTAGGGCTGGAGGGACCGTCCAGCCTTTTTTAGCCTCCCTCCAGCCTCCTCAATCCCGCCAGCCCCTCAGCGGGCCTATCTAGGGGTCCGCGGGACCCGGTAGCGCTGGCGGGAGGGTAATGAGAGCTTTTTTTTTTTTTTTTTTTTCACGCTCTTTTTTTTTTTTTTCCCTGAGAGCTTCCTGTGAGGACACATACTCGTTAGTTATTGCACAATAAATAAGTCACGCTAAAAGTGCCAAATCCTTTCGTATACTTTATTTCCCGTGAAATAAAATTACGTATTCACCTCCTTTTAGCGGATTATTTTGCGATACTTCACTTATTTTTTTCCCAGGCTCGTGCACTCAATTTGCCTCGCTTCGCTCGGCAAATTAAGTAGCCCTCGCCTGGGAAAAAAATGCGTGAAGTTATCGCAAAATAAAACCCCGCTAAAAGGAGGTGAATAAATAGTTATTAACTCCTCAAAATCCCTTAGTTCAAATCCTTTTTTTTTACCCTCCTTTCCTTTCGTCATATTTCCTTGCACCTCAGATTGAGTTGTATATTATAGTCCTGTAAATACCCCCCTTTTTGTTATTATCATAGCACTTGAAGCCCACAACAAGAACGTGTAGGGGGAGGGTTGCCTTTTTAAACAATCTCAGTCCCAATCTCTCTGGGGTGGGGGGGGGGGGGGGGTTAGGGGGGGTCACAAGGGGTAGAAATTTTTGTTTTTCTGAATATTCGTCAGAAGGTGCAAAAACCACGAAAAAACACACCAAACCACCCCAGAACCCTCCGGAAATGTGTTTTTGTGCCGGAATTTGACAATTTATGCACTTTTTTTTGGCTTTTTTGGGATTTTCCATTTTGGGACCCACATCTTGTACCTGGAGGGACCCACAATTGGTACTATTTATCGCCAAGTGGCTCCATCGAAAGAAAATAATATACCTCCCACACAAACCTGTCCTCTTCACTGCGTTCCTTCTCCCACACCACACTAATGGAAGGCAATCACAATCAATCAATCATTTAATTTTAAAATAATCCTTGGAAAAAGTAATAGGGAGAGCAAAGACAAACGCTGTAGTTACATCAGATGCAGTACAGGAGTTTGTTCTAAGCCGGAAAGTCGAGTCTGTGGACTCACCGGGGAGGTTCTGGAAGCCTACAAGAAGGCGAAGGGTAGGCTTCCGAAAGTCAAGGACGGCGCTTTTCTCCGCGCCCTTAATGCTGGCGGTTACCCCCAGAAGAGGGTGAAGGCAGGTGGGCACAGCAGGTAGTAGAGGTTGGTTGATATCAAGAACACCCCCTTCACGCCCTTCCACCGTTGTGTCACTTGCTCAGCACAAGATGGGGAAACGTACACTTTGTGAGATGCGAGGTGCCGTCACAACAGAAGAAGAGACTGACAATTGCAGAAAGAGACTTTGCTTCAGCCCCGCACAGACAGCCAAATAAGAAGACGCTGTAATCTACGACAAGAACAAGAAAGCCTAGCTTCGCACCAAGTTCCAAAAAAAATTGAAACCGGCGCTTCTAAAGCTTGCAAAAACACCAGGAATCGACTCCGAAGGCCTCACGGCCCCTGCCATCTGCCTACGGTTGCTTGAAGATACATACCGCGACTTGGACCCTGTTGCCTTGCCATGATGCATCATAAATAGTACCACTTGTGGGTCCCTCCAGGTACAAGATGTGGGTCCCAAAATAAAAAAGCCAAAAAAAGCCAAAAAAAGCCAAAAAAAGCCAAAAAAAGTCAATCATCAGACGTCCAGGGACAAGAGAGCGGCTACTCCACCACACATTCAGCCCTCCCTACTCCGGTCGCGTCCTCGGTGCCCCCTGTCGCACAAGCAGTTGCCCGTCCCGGCGCCTCTGCGCAGACACACCCTGGTTCGGACGGGGCAACACAACCTCAGACCGGTACGGAGAGTGGCTTCTCAAACACCCACTCAGCCCTCCCCGTATCTTCTTCCTCTGAGGCAGTTCCCTCTTCCGTCCACCCGAGAGAGCAGCCGCCCGCCGCATCGCAGGGCAGCGAGTTCTCTATGGACCTCATCGACGAATCAGAACTCGCAGTCCCCATGTCTGACGCCACTTCGGCCCCCAGCACGTACACGCAATCGGAGAGTGGCTCTCAACCCGCACCTACAGCCCTCCCGACCAACGTGCCGTTCTATGCCGGTATGGCGCCCTGCCCAGGATTCAACAACATGGGGTGTCCAGCGACCGCCGAGGCGTGGAAGGACACGTTCTACCCGAACACGCTTCAGCACCAGTCGCTGGCAGCGGGAGGGGATTGGCAGTCGGTGGATGACGCCCTCACCTGCCTCTACCTGTGGAAAGAAGCGAAGAAGCCGTCGATGAGCTCCGACGAGGTGGAAGAGGCTTACACCCTCTACAACCGTCTGCGGGGCCTAAAGCGGAGCAGGAACTCGCGGCCGTCCCAGAGCACTTGAGTTTTTCTTTTTCATTCTTTACTTTTGTTTGGCTTTTAGCCTCCCCCCTCCCCCTTTGCCTATTGGTTTTATTTTATTTTATTTTTAGAATTAGAGTGTACAGCTAGGTAGGACCAGACGTCGTTAACAGCTATGAACCAAAGAGGTTCTCAGTGTCGTCGGCCAAGCCCCTTCACCAAAAAAGACTACAACAAGAAAACAAACACACAGAAAAAAAAGTAAAAAAAAAAAAAAAAAAAAAAAAAAAAAAAAAAAAGTGCATAAATTGTCAAACTCCGGCACAAAAACACATTTCCGGAGGGTTCTGGGGTGGTTTGGTGTGTTTTTTCGTGGTTTTTGCACCTTCTGACGAATATTCAGAAAAACAAAAATTTCTACACAGTTTTATAGGCTTGTGCCATCCCCTAGGGGGGGGGGGGGGGGTAGGGTCAGCGACTCCCGCACCGTGCGCTGGTCAGAGGATACCTGGTCAGTTGACCAGGTAATATGACCAGGTTTTGACCTGGTCAGATTGACCAGGTACACCTGGTCATGACCAGGTATACCTGGTCAATGACCAGGTATTGACCAGGTATACCTGGTCAGTGACCAGGTATTTGGCCACTGTGACCAGGGTTTTTTTTTTTTTTTGACAACACAAAAATGCCCTTGGTGGGTCCATATGACCTCAAAACTGGGCTAAAAGTGCAAATAAAGGCACTTACGAGCAGTTTAGAGCATCTAGAATTTATTCCACGGCTATTTGTGTGCACCCTGTACATTTTGTATGGGCATCACCTTAGCAAAAAATCGAAAAATCTCAAAAAAAAAATTTTTTTTTTCGGGAAAAATTTGGCCTCTGGGTTGGGTCTTGGGGCACCGAAAAATGCAAAAAAACGCAAAATTCGGGTGTTTTGACCATCTGGGGTTTCACCAAATACACGTATTTGAACAATCCTACACGAAACAGTGGTTAGACAAGGCGATTTTTGACCAAAGAAAAAATAACTTTTTTGCCCAAAACTGGCCGTGGTAGGTCATAAAATGGCCCAAAAAATCCAAAGAAAACCTCAGATTGGGCAAATGTTGAAAAAAATTTTCAAGTCAAAATTTCAGCCAAAATACGGTCATACCCCGTGTACTGTAGTAGCTAATTTTTACGATTTGAGGCCATAAAAGCAAAATTTGGCACTTTTGAGCCTCTGTAGGGGTCTAAAATGTCTAAAATGTGGTTTTGCGTACTCGATTTTTTAGACGAATTTTTTTTTCTGTACTGGACACTGGGCACTGTACCCAGAGAAGGCACCTTGACAGCAGCGAAGGCGCAGGTTACGATGAAGACAAGGTATGTAAATATGTTTAACTGTCAGGCACTAGTGTAGATTCATTCCTTTAGTGGTTGTCAAGTTGTTGTGTGGTGGTGTTTGTTTTCCCTGATCACCGATCTCACTCTTTTTTGGCTGGTGCTTGCAGACTACCCCTACTTTGTGTAATCGGAATAAACTTACATATTGCTTGTCATGAGGCAGCCGTTTTTTAACTTCTGCAGGCGTGCTCGTTACCTGCTGCACATAATATTCACCTCGCTTCGCTCGGTAAATACTTATACATGGTCCCCTCGCTTCGCTTGGGAACCATTAGTGCAGCAGGAAATCCGCTGTGGCGTGAAAAAAAGGCTACCTTATTTCACGGCAATGCATAGTTATTACCACTTTCTTCATTAACCTCATCTTTAATACTGGAAAATCGTTTAATTTGTCACACCCTAATTAACCGAGTTGAAATATCAGTCATAAATGAATTTTGTCACCCCCTCACATTACGTCGGGCGATTTTTTGTGTCTACTTTTTAAAGTACAGCCTTGAGTGATACTTTCTGTATTAGGGACGGAAGAATTGTAGGTGACAAATTAAACGATTTTACAGTACTGCGTTTATACACCATAACTTAATCACACCCCACATTTACACTCATCACAGGATCGTGAAATCTGAACTGCATCCGTGATTGCGATGAGAAGTTTCGCCGCTCTTCGACATTCTATCAACAACTCAAAAATCCGAAAGGCTTCACCCACATCAATCTATTCTGGGTTTGTGGACGAAGACCTGGGGGGTGGGAATATTTTGTCAGTCACTGCTATTGCCATTTAACCCAGGGAGCATAGCTAGTGCAAGAAATTCGACCTTTGGAAACCTTCCGGAAAGTCTGTCCTCTGCTTGCGGAGGACTAGACACAAGAAAATATTGCGTTCCCCCAGAAAACCAGTGCACATTTCACACTCCTTGTGGGTGGTCTTGTTGCCTTTTTTGTCAACAGTAATTTTGGCCCAGGCATGCTCTTGAAGCATGACAATTTAGTGTGTATGGGGCAGGGTGTTGTTTTGTTCTGAATTCTCTTTGTTATAACATCTAAGTCAATCGCGGGTGGTGGTTTGTGTAGCGTGAGGCACTCTTTTTAGCAAACTTCCTGCGGCTGCTAAAGTGTTATTTCTTCGGATTTAACAACGTACAGCGTAACATAGTGGTTTAGCCTGGTCGACACAACCTTTGATAGATATGGGATAACCAACCCCCTTCGACCCCTTGTGGGTTCACTGAACAAGCCCTCGTGGTAGTTAAACGCGATTGACATTTACATTCCTAGAGATGAAAGAACAAGACAACACTTCTGTACCCGCGCATCAAAATTGTGGAAAACTTTGCACCCCAAACACCCTCAACAACGCCCGCCAAAAGGCGCCCCTTGTTGCTGGGAGTTGGTTCTCATGATACCTGCACAGCGGGCATTCCTCTGAGTCCAACGCATGTTTGGCCTGTCTGCGGCGTTGTACTTCAGGTGCACGAAGACAGGGTCTGGTGGTAAATTTTGCGTAGTACTGCGACGTGGTACTGCGTGGGTCTGGGAACCTGGGTACCTGGGTACAGGAAATTTGTTGTGGAAGACATCAACCACCATGCATTGAGGAGGGTAAGACAGTGTTCGCAGTTTCTACCTGATAGCATTACAACATTTAACTTCTCCACGGGGGTCTTGGGCCGTTCACTCGGTTCTACCTTGACTACCGGAAGATATTCTTGAGGCCTTTTTGGTCTCTAGAATATCCGGTCTTCCCGAACGGAGGCACACTTTGTGTGTTACTACGACCTGGCAATTTCCAGCAGTAGGTTAAGTAATCTTTCTTGTAAATTGTTGGATCATTATCTCCTCAGTGCATGAATGCCCCACGTGACTGGACACTTTTGTGTTTGTCATGTGGAGCTGTGGTTGCTCTTTCACGACTTTTTTCTTGTTCCTGGGTACCTGTTCCTGGACCTGGACCTGGGTACCTGGGTACCTGGTCACCTGGGCGCCTGGGTACTTACCTGGGTAAATGTGACCAGGTACCTGGTCATCTGACCAGGTGTACCTGGTCAGATCTGACCAGGTGTACCTGGTCATAAATCTGACCAGGTATTACCTGGTCAGACCTCTGACCAGCGCACGGTGCGTATAAAATTTTCTCACTAAAATTCCTCACGGTATTTCTGGCCATTTCCAGGCCACCTCTGGTCGGAAACCCCCCCAGAAATGGGTCAGAACCACCCTGTGACCCGAAAATTCATGATTAGGGCGACCCAGATTATGATAAAATGCAAAAAAATAGTGAAAAAGTGGCTTTTTGACGGTTTTGGCCATGTTGGGCAAAATGGCCATTTTTGGTGAAAAAAGTCAAAAAAACAGCAAAATTTCGACATCATGACAGCTGCTTGGGCACAAAACTACCCCAGGGAGGTCCTGTGAGTCCATTCCGACCTGTTTTGGGCACTTTGGGTACTTTTTTTGGCCGTTTTTTGGTGTTTTTATGGTAAAAAACGTCCTATGATAGTCCTATACTAATCGCAAGACGCCGTTTGTCCCACAGTCTGGACCAATATGGGGGCCCACAAATGGGTGAAAACCCCCGAAAAAGCACTCCGGGAACCCAGATAGTGCCAAATATCCACCAGACACCCACCCAAACACCCCAAAAACACCACAGAAAATCGTCTTGAAAAACACACTTTTTTCAAAAAGGTCATTATGGAGCCTGTCTGACAACCTTTTTGAAAAAAGTGTGTTTTTTAAGACGATTTTCTGTGGTGTTTTTGCGGTGTTTGGGTGGGTGTCTGGTGGATATTTGGCACTATCTGGGTTCCCGGAGTGCTTTTTCGGGGGTTTTCACCCATTTGTGGGCCCCCATATTGGTCCAGACTGTGGGACAAACGGCGTCTTGCGATTAGTATAGGACTATCATAGGACGTTTTTTACCATAAAAACACCAAAAAACGGCCAAAAAAAGTACCCAAAGTGCCCAAAACAGGTCGGAATGGACTCACAGGACCTCCCTGGGGTAGTTTTGTGCCCAAGCAGCTGTCATGATGTCGAAATTTTGCTGTTTTTTTGACTTTTTTCACCAAAAATGGCCATTTTGCCCAACATGGCCAAAACCGTCAAAAAGCCACTTTTTCACTATTTTTTTGCATTTTATCATAATCTGGGTCGCCCTAATCATGAATTTTCGGGTCACAGGGTGGTTCTGACCCATTTCTGGGGGGGTTTCCGACCAGAGGTGGCCTGGAAATGGCCAGAAATACCGTGAGGAATTTTAGTGAGAATTGCTCCCGGCTATAAAACGGTGGAGTCGCTGACCCTAGGGGGGGGGGGGGGGGGGGGGGGGGGGGTAAGGTGTTTCTTTCTCTGGTGCAGATGCGAACCGATACCGAAGGGTTTCCTGAACTTCATCATGCCTTTTGTCACTCCAAAGGTCGTTCTATCTGTTCCACACACATTGCAGCGCTTCATGGCGTTTGCGTACTGCCGTTTCATTTTGTAGTTCCTCCCCTCCGGTTTTGAATAACTGCGCACCGTTGACCCTGCTTCCCTTCGAATACCCTTGCAAATGGCCCCCTTCTAGCGGTCTCGTGCGACAGGAGGTGTTTCTACTCTAATGTGTGTTGCTCTTTACAAGGCACATTAACCTGAGATGTGTCTGAGTTGCACACAGCCTACACCGATGCACGGGGTACAGTGCAAGCTATACCCTGTAGGAGGTGGTGGGGAGGTTGGGGTTTGGGTCTTAGTGTGATGTCTGGCAGAGACGCAGGTGGTCGCAGTGAGAATGAGCAAAAGGGTGTGGAGGGGAAGGGGAGGGGAGGGGAGGGGAGGGGAGGGGAGGGGAGGGGAGGGGAGGGGAGGGGAGGGGAGGGGAGGGGAGGGGAGGGGAGGGGAGGGGAGGGGAGGGGAGGGGAGGGGAGGGGAGGGGAGGGGAGGGGAGGGGAGGGGAGGGGAGGGGAGGGGAGGGGAGGGGAGGGGAGGGGAGGGGAGGGGAGGGGAGGGGAGGGGAGGGGAGGGGAGGGGAGGGGAGGGGAGGGGAGGGGAGGGGAGGGGAGGGGAGGGGAGGGGAGGGGGGTGCGATAGGGCTTCTGGGTTGGTTCTTCTAGAAGCTGGGCAGATGGGGTGAGGACAGAGGGATGCCACAGAGGGGGTTGGGTTCACTGTCTTTCGTATTTGCCTTTGCTAATCAACCTACGTGCAGAAGACTGCAGTGCTGCAGGCAGACGAACCCAGATGGTTTTCCATGCTCTAGGGTGGGGTTGGGGTGGGTTGAGTTTCGCACTGAGTATGTAGGGGGTGAAGAGGAATGGTGTGTGTTGACACCTGTAGACATGAGTGTTGGACGTGACAGCGGTGGAAAGGGGCGGAAGGGTAGGCAGGGTGGGGCATCTGTGACGGTTGCGGTGTTCGCACCCCTTCAACAAAGGGTGTGGATGCTGACCCAGGTGGTTATATGGGAATTGTGCATTGCTTTGCGTGAAGGTGTGTTGGGTGTGGAACACCTTGCTATCAATGCATTCTGTTCACGAGCACCATTTGCGATGTGTTCGTTGATGGCCTGTTTGCGGGCGGTTGCATTTGTAACCGACTTCGCCCTTCTGTGTTTCCTGTTGCACATCCAAGACTGAATCACCGGTTTGAGTGGTGGTGACAGTTGGTTGATTAGTGTTTGTGGGATGTGCATGTATTCACCGCCAGTGGGGATAGGGGTAGGGGTAGGGGTATGGGTGGGGATGGGTAGCGACACGGGAGCCAACCTACCTCGGTTGAGAGGCGAGAGGTTGATTGTCACAGACGCAGCGGTGGGGTGTGCTGTGGGGTGCATGCATTCATCGGCAGGATGCGATATTGCTTTCGGGTGTCATTGGTAGGGGTAGGGTGGGAGGCCCTTATCTTCTCGCTGATGATGGCAGCGGCCGTTGTAGCTGTGTCAGCTGCTCGGCACTGTTGTTGTCAGAGAAGGTGCTGGGTCGTTGCTTGCTGCACTGCACTCTTCGCAAGAGGTGAAGCACACCTTCTATTGAGCTAGGTGCTTTCTGGCAATGGGGATGCACACCTCTGCCCTTGCAGAATCCTGTGAACTGATTCGTGTGTCCCTTCATCCGTGTGTTGGGATACTACACTGAAGCCCTGGGTGTGTTACGAGGGTGCGTAACTTTCCCTGCAAGTGTGATGACATGGTCCACACACCTCCCCGACAGGAAATCCATTTTAAGCACCAAAAAATACAACAATATCATGTCCTGGGCGTAGCAGTTGTCCTTTTGATGAACCGAATTTAACTGTTTCAAAAAAAGACGAATGGGGCGATTAAAGAACAGAGTGGGGATGGGGCGATGGTCGACGATGGCGGATTGGCTGGTCGAGACCATCATGTCTGTGAGGGGCGCTATTGCAGGGATGTGTCTTGTGATTGTGTTCATCACTGGGCTGGGTATCACGCTTCTGGGGAAGCGATCGTGTGACGATGCGCTGTCACGGACACGCGACCGCAACATCGAGAGCATCGGGCAGTGCTTCAACGCGTCGACAGATGCACTCACCGCCACGACGACAGACATGCTCTTCTATTCGTCGTCTGCGGCAGAGGCGGCTGTGTACCAATACCTCCAACGTGCAAGGATCGAGTCGGCACGTATCAACCTTGTCATGACCACAATAGAAGGCCCCGCGAACAAGACAGAAGCCTGGCTCTTCAACCAGTCTTCCTTCCTCTGGCACCAGATGGCCACCATCAAACGCTTCGAAGAGAAGAGCGGCGTGGAGGGCCACTTCCTGCGTGCCTCGCTCATGGGCGTGCTCGATGCCACAGCTACCATGCAGATCGTTGACGACACTTTGTTGGTAACACACACCTCCTCTGTCGGGGGCGCCGGCACTGTGGGCGATGCTCTCGACGTGACAGGAGCGATGAACGGTTCTGTGTCGCGACACATCAATGGTTCTGTCTCCTATGAGCTTGCAAGGGGCGACCATGGGGAGTCTGTCTGGGGGATGGACCAAATACGGTGGGGGAGCATAGAGACGCTTGGAGGCTTCACCGGCGCGACAATGATTTCGCGGTTGTCAGACCCTGCATTGAGCGTCGACAGCGTGTACACGATGACATTTCTCTCGCTCGAAAATATTCGCACGTTTTTGACCGATCTGCAGGTACAAACCCAGAACAGGACCGGTGCGGACACACGCATCTTCACCACAATAGCGTCGTGCTGGATGGTCAAGGAAATGGAACGTCTTGGGTACCCAGAGGAGCTGATCCGCCCCAACCGGCAAGAGAATTTGTTAACCTCCGTCTCAAAGGGTACGGGGCAGTACTCCAATGACGACCCGAACATGCCTGGTCCTGACGGAGCAATTCAAACAGAGTTTTTGCGTGACACGGAAGCGGACGATGCTGTCATCAGAGGCATCGCAGCAGCAGTCCACAACTTCACGTACAACGGCCTGCAGGGCTACGAGGCAATCAACCAGCACACAAATACCTCCAGTGCAGAGCTGCACATCCTGCGGTCTCGCATTGAGGGGTCCGGGACCTCTGTCGACAGCGTCTTCAGAGAGCTGAGTGGGGGGCAGATCCTTGAGTCCTACTTTGTCACTGTTCGTCGTATTGTAGACGTGCCGCAGCGGCTGGACTGGTGGCTCACTGTAACTCTGAACAAGCAGCACGTTCTGGCGTCAATACAAGCAGATGAGGTCGAGGTGCGGGAGAGCACCGTCCTGCACACAGAAGACGTCTCCAACGAGATCGACGACAAACGCATGCAGTCGCAGATATTCATCGTGTCCTTCGCCGTGTTCCTCATCCTCATGAGTGTGCTAGCAACGCACTTCGTCCTGCGGCCAATTGACGCCATCCAGAACGAAATGGCAAACGTTGCAAAGATGAACCTCACGGACACCGTCAGCAATGTGAAGGCCACCTCGCCATTCCACGAGGTCAGGGCGATGCAAGCTAACTTCTTGAAGATGGCGGCCAAGCTTGGGGAGATCCGTCCCTACCTGCCCGGGGCTGTGTTGGGGTCGGATACGTCACTCAAGAGCGACAGCCTCTCTGGCAGTGCACCGCAAGGCGAGGTATCCATCATGTTCACAGACATCCAGGGCAGCACAGAGCTGTGGAAACGGTCTGCACAAGACATGAACGCCGCAATCGAGCAGCACAACGCAATCATCCGTGCAGTGTACCGTGAGTACGATGGCTACGAAGTCAAGACCATCGGCGACTCCTTCATGCTCTCCTTCCAGGACACCATCTCAGCCGTCAACGCAGCACTGGAGATCCAGCACCGCTTCAAGCAAGCGAAGTGGCCGGAACGCCTGCGCCTTCCTGCGGCAGGTCTTGTCGTGCGGATAGGGCTGCATCATGGTAGCACTATTGCAGAAGAGAATCCCATCACTGGACGAGTAGACTACCGTGGAAGCACTGTGAACGAGGCGTCACGTATTGAAGCCAAGGCCCTGGGCGGCACCATCTGCATCAGTCGCAACGTTATGTGGGTGATAAAGGCGGCCAAGAACCGTGGCGTCATCCCCCACCACCCTGTGTTGTGTCCACTGGGTAAGATAGAGCTCCGTGGGCTTGGGGAAACAGAAGTGTTTCTCATCACTCCCGACTACTTGAAGAAGAGGTACACTGAAGTTTCTTCCGATTGCACTGTAATAGAGTTGCCTGTTGAACGGGAGATGTCGGTGGTGAAGGATGTGCTGAGCGATGGGGACGGAAGCAGCCATAGTGATAATGCAGTGCTGATTGGGACTGCCTTGAAGCGTACGGAGTTGTTTCTCATCAAAACGCGTGGTACTGTTGTGATGTGCAAACTAAGCTCAAAGGTGTACGACGACTTCAACCTGATCGTACGCTGTGCAGCAGAGGCAGCCATCTCGTTTGACGGGCAGATTGCAGCAGTTGTTGCCTCCGAAGTGCTGATTACCTTCAATGCCTCGAAGCGCTGCCGCCAACACGTGACCTCTGCACTCCGCTTGGCTGAGTACCTTGAGACGCGCACACAAAGCATCATGCGTCTTGGCATTGCCACAGGCGACTTCTTGCATGGCAACGTGGGTACGTCGAAGCAAAGGTACACCACCTCCCTCGGCACACCGCTCATTGTTGCAGAGGCAGCAGCCGAGTACGCTGAGGAGGCGGGCTTCTATGCGCTCTTCGCAGACGCCACACGGGAGAGCAATGCACTCGCAGACCCCGACACACAGAACATGTGTGAGTGTCTCTTTCTCTGCGACGTTTGGTATTACTCGAAAATGAACAGAAAGATTTCACTGTGGCACCTGTCCACTCAGAAGTTTGTGTCTCTCTTGAACAGATGGGTGCGTGGTGGCGAGGGATACACCTATATGGGAGGGACTATGTCGGGGTTTTTGACGCATGTACAGCAGGACGAGTCTGATGCTGAGGTTGCTGCTGTGGATTTGTTCTTGAGGTCGATGACACAAAACGTGACACAGGAGGCCTTGCAAGTCAACATCGCAGAGCTGCACGCGATGAAGGATGACTGCGCCCTTGCGCTGCACCACGCGACCATTCTCAGCAAAGCATCTATTGAAACCCTGCGGGGCGGGTACAGAGTTGAGGTCTCCCTTTCACGTGCACCTACACGGTCCACCAGGTCAGAGGAGGACGTCCGAAGCTCTCATACGAGCAGACCGCAGGAGTCGTTCTTGCAATCCTTTGGTATATCAGCAGAAGAGGCCGTTCACCAGCGACGTGAACGGCATCATATCAACACCTCTCGTGGCGTGGAGAGGGAGTCGGAAAGGATTCCCGGATATGTTGTTGAGTATTAGAGGGAACGGTTGGGGCGAAAAAGGCGCCCAACTTCGTCAAACCCCTTTTTTATTTTTATGTGACTGGCTAGGGCTCCAGCAGGTCCCATGTAGTGTGCCTGCTTTCAGCACCCAGGGTAGCATTCCCAGCACCTTTTACCCTCAGGTAGACCTTCATAGGGTTTCAGGAGGATTGCCACACAAGGGTGCCCGGATGCAATTTAACGTCCAGACTAGGGCTTTTTTTAAAAATGAGGGTTTGATGCTGGCTTCTATCTCGAGTCAGAGGCGGTGGGGTTGGGAGTGGGGTCTATCATTTCATTGCAAGGGTTTTTTTGAGTCTCGACGTCTTGAGAGAGGACGGTTTTTATATTATTCGGTATGTTTCTGCCTATTTTTAGTATCAAGCTCCCCCTCATTCATTCCTTAGATTACTATCGTTTCAGGCTTCATTGTTAGAGGACTTGTCAATGATGCAAAAAGTAGCTTTTTTTTTTTTTTTGATTTTTGATTTAGCTTTTGTCACGCAAAAAGTTTTTCATGTTGGTGTTCACTCATTTTCCAAACATTTCTTAAATTTCAGTTACAAAATAGAACCTAGGGTACCGCTCTAAGACTTCTGATGAAAGCTGTATCCCGCAAACCACAGGCAACTTTATTCTAGATAAGGAACGTGGTAGTAACAGCCACTCGTTCAAAGAACCCTTTAATTTATTCCAGTGCCTCTCCCGAAAATTTTTCTTACCTGAAATAATGATAAGAAACCAGACAAGGCGACCGTAAGAGCTTTGATGCTGCACGTCTCTACTCAACCCCTCTTACACTTGTCTTGCGCTAAACAGATTGGACACTTCTTTTGTGTGTCATGGATCCTTTGAGAAAGCAAAAAAGAATTGTTTTATTCGATGTTTTGCGACTATTTCTTTGTGTGGAAAAACCCTTCCTGGGTACCCCACCAGAGATGTTTTATTTTGTGTGAACACAACAAAATTGCTGACGCATTTTTCAAGAACAGTCACCCACTGTTTTATCATAGTTAGTCAGACGGAAAAAAAGAGAAGAGAAAAAAAAATGAAAACCAACACTGTACACATCTGGTGGCAGCTGTACGCGATTCACTTTTTTTTTTCCAAACAAAAACGTTTTCTTTATCAGCACCAATCAATATTTTTATCATATCTTTCATGCCAGTCATTTTGGAGCAGCAAGGCTTCCTACAGCACTCTATTCTTTTTCTAACTGATAACGAATATGATAAGGTGGCTAAGCACGAGAGGCTTATGGTCATCTTATAAACTTTTCTTTTTCTTCTCCCAACCCCACCCTTAGAATGTGTTCTTATATTGACGATTGAATGTATTTCTCTACCGTGCTTTCATCCGGGGCCGGCCTCGTGGGTCAGACGGAGATTCAGAGATGTTTGCATCAACAACCATTTATTTCGGTACAGCCAGTCATGTACCAAAGTACACTGCCACGAGAAGGCTTTGTATTTCAACTCTATTTTTTTGCCCCCTTTTTGCTCGCTTTTTTAAAGGGTGATTCGGTACAATGAGAGTCGTGTTACAAAACATTTCTTGCACACTAACACGAGAGGGTCATATAGGAAGCTCACATATGCTTTCAAATCACAACACAACTATTCCCTCAAAGAGAGCCATGAGGAATTGCAATGAGCGTTCCAACACTTCTATTGTGAGTGATAACCTATTTCAAACACCCACCAACACCCCAACCTGCTACTTCGGTAGCCAATGTTGTGGGGGGGGGGGTTGGCTTTCATGTTGATCCGCAGTGTCTTGCACTGCTTCTGCTGAGCCCAACGCTGTTTTGGTCTGTCAATATAGTGAATGCGTTTTTTTTCGTTTTTTTTTGATAAATTGTTGGAGTGTAGTTGCCTCGGTTGTGTTGCCACAGTTGTGCAATTCTCCACTGTTCAAAAGCTCACTCACTTTTTATTGTACAATTTCACGAACCGGCTTCTCCCTTAACAAACCTCACGGAACGTTGTTTGTGTTTTAAACCGAACTTTTTTAGATGTGATTTCTTCCCCCGCCTTTCAAAGGTAAGGGAAAGACCTATGCAACTTTCACAGCAAAATTGTGTCAAAAAAACGTCAAAAAAACCACAATTGGTTAGTAGATATCGATAAGTGCCTGCACCCCTCCTCTCTGGTGCACGTCAGCATCGTTGCTTCTCTTCGTCCATATTTTTTTTGTCACACCTTTTTATTCTTTATGATGTACATGGGCCAAGGAAATTGCCTTGAATCGTATTTTTCATTTCAGGCTTTGCTATCTCGTGATAGTAGTTTCAAACCAGGCAATGTGTTATCAGTCCAGTTACGTAGGTACGGGGAGGGGAGTTCTTTTTAAAGACTCATGAGCGGCTTAGGTTTTATCTCGACAGCTCCATTTTATCTCTCCATGCGAGAGAGAGAGCCCATTCATGTTTCAATTTTTTTCATTTTTTTTTTCTTCATTAGGAAGGTCCTCTGTACGACTGTAGTCCTAAGCGGCTCAGCGTTGATGTGGTATTCCTTTTTAGCTTGACAGAGCTGTGCCCGTGAGGTGCACACCTTGTCTATGGTTCATTTATAGGTTAAATACACTTCGAGAGGTGCAGTTCATCTAAACTTCTGTTGGTGTAGCTGAATGGGGAGGGGTGCACAAAGTGCGCAGAAGTACGCAATAAGTGCGAATCACCGCTCCCTTTGGCTACCCCATGTGTGTATTTTTCTCTCTCTTTTGGTTCGTATGGTTGGTTTTTTGAGAACCACTCTGCGGTCTTGAGGGCCAACCAGGCCTTTTTCTTAAAACTCTCTTCATTACTAACACATAGAGTTTGAAGTATGCCTTTACCTCTTCCGTACTGGAGCTTGGAATATTTTATCTGAAAGTTGCACTGCTAGCTTCGTTTTTTCCCTTCTCCCCCCTTCAGAGACGGCAGAGTATTTTTTCTTCTTTTGAGTTCCCGTACTGTGTTGTGTCTTTTTTGATGCATTTTTTGCCCATCATATGTCAGTAGCTTTGTACTGGCATTTTCTGATAAAATACGTCTAAAAATGCAATACAGGGGTTTCCTCCCCGCCTCTCCTCTCCTCTCCCCTTCCCCTTACGTACGGGTGGACACGACGGACTACTTGTACCACTAATTGTAACGACTACTGCTGAACTAGTAGTGTTATACTGGTGTAACACTAGTAAAAACAAAACTACTGGTCATTTGTACTGGTAGCACTACTAGTCGTCTCTAGTATGCCGTAGAAGGCCATGGAAATATATGGTCAAGGATCAGCCCAATGCAACTGTTAATAGCAGCGACCCTTTGTACGTAATGTCTTCGACAAAAAAAAAAAAGAACGACCAAGGTCCAGCCAATTGCATCAGTGGTGGGTGAAAAAGACTCCGTTCCGTGCGCTCTCTACGTTGTTGATAGTTTTTTTTTACCTTTTTTTGTTGGAATTTCATATCTTTCTCAACCATTTAGTCATACCCCTTCTTTTTGTGCGAGGGGGGCGGGAGAAATTATTCTTGAAGAATAGCCTTTTACCAAAAAAAAGGGAATTTCTTTTCCCCTCAGCACTTCCCCCTCCCTGGGCTTTCACAAAAAAAAAAAAAGACAAAAAAAAAAAAAAAAAAAACGAGGAATGCACGGATAGCTATCCCTGCCGCATAAAGTAATTCCCCCCTTTTCGGTACGTCGTGCCGGGTGGGGAGTGTATCGAGGGGTTGATCGTGAAGGAGAGTGGCTTTGCTGTGGCTTGAACTCGCCATGCGAAATTCTGTGCTGAGGAATTACCAATGAAAAAAGAACCGAGTTAAACCACCCCCCTCACCCTCAGTGAGCAACGTCGTGTTGCTACTGACGATCTTGTTCTGCGAACCATGGCCACGCTGTTTTGCAACGTTTTGCAACCAAGCTCCAAACGTGATAATTATTGTTAGAAGAGGAAAGAAGTGGCAATGGAACTGTACGAAAAAAAAGAGGGTGGGAAACGGAGAGGAGAAGATCTATTTTGTTCACTTTTTTTTAAATACTTTTTTTATTTCAGATGTCGTCCACGAAATGGATGTAGGACTGTATAGGGTCCACCCCGGTACACCGGTCATGTACCAAAGGTACACTGTTCACGAGAGGGATTTGTATTTCAGATCAACCTTTTTTTTTTCTTGCTTTTTTTTTTGTATTCGTCTGGCTGATCGTTTCAGATAATATCCAAGCATTTAAAAAAAAAATTGATGTCTTCCCCTGAGATCTATTCATATCCAATTTTAAGAGTTTTCTTTCCCCCTTCCATCCCTTATTTTTTGGTGCCCAGTCAAAGATGTTTTCACTTTCCACTTTCCCCCTTTATGTGCAGACACGAAAAGCGTCTGACAGTTCCCCCTTTCCCCCTCCACCATCGAATCAATCCGACACTGAAACACCCCACACCCCAACGTTTATATCCTTCATTTATCCACCCTTTTTACAACTTCCATACAGAACAGCGGATTTATTTAAATGGCTGTGGTCAAGGTAGCGGGGTCCATGCGATCGTTGGTCCGAACGTCATTTTTTACGGGGGCGCAACTTACGTCTTTTCATGCGGGAATTAATGCGAAGACTCCAAATATGAAGAAGTTGTTGAAGGTTGCAGAAGATTTGGAGAATAACTTTAATTTGATTGAACAGAATATTAAAGAAGTACAGACGGCTGGACAAACGAGCGAAGTCTGCCTTGTACAGAACGAGACAACACTTCTCCGTGTTCTCCGGAAAGGCCGACGGGAGATTGTTCAGGTAAGGGTGTGGAATTGGGAGAGCCTCACCTCCGACCCAGGTGTCAGCTTAGAGCTGCTCCAGCTCCATCAACTCATACGGAAGACGGCAAGCCACCTGTTCCACCTGACCGCACCGCCACAAGCAATGCTGACCGGGCTCGTGCTTCCCAGAAAGGTTCCGTTTTTTACAAGCAAAACCAAGCTGGACCGGAACACACAAAATATGGTGCTTCTCACGGGGTATAGACCGCAGGACCTTGCCCGCGCTGTGGTGACTGCAGCAAACCATACCACCATGTTGGTCGCAAGTGCGGATATAGCTGATGGACATTTTTTAGGTGGGGCTGCAATGCTAGAAGCAACGTACGGTGCGATAGATGAAATCCAATCGCTGTGGTATACACAAAATGTGAAGCAGGTTGTAGCGAAGGCGAGGAGTGAGGGTTTTACCATTTTTGGGATTGACCAAACCCAGCAAGGCCGTGGGCTTGTTTTCGAAGCCGATCCAGGCAAGGTCGCGCGTCGACGCTCCGCCAAAAAGGCCCTCTTCCTCCCTGCACCCCCTGCTGGCCTCTCAGAGGAATGCCGCGCGCTGTGTGACGTGGTCGTCACGTCGCGCAGTGAGATACCCATGCCCGCACACCTTTTCTTCGACTTAGTGTTAAAAGCGCCTCTCCCAAAGGAGGCATAGGAATAGGGCAGGCTGACGCCGCCAAAGGACAAGACTGTTATTTTGTTACCTTTGCCCCACTCCCACTCTCCCACTCCCCCCAGCTCCCATCCCCACCACCACCACCGCCATCTCGCAGGGATAAGCAACAATGGCATACCTTTCGCAGGTAACCGACTCGAAGGTCGTGAGAGATGCGTACATCTCGCCCGACCGCAAGCACCCGGAGCTGGCGGAGCCGCGTGACATTGGTATTGTGAACCAGGGGCAGTTCGAGAGCAAGATCCGCTGTCTGCAGATGTTCGACGGACGCCAGCCGCTCGACAAGCTGCGTGTGTGGACTGCCGAGCAGGACGGCACCCTTACCATCCGTCGCGCCACCACAGGAGAGGCAACGTGCACGATGGAGAAGAAGAAGGGTGTCTTCGTGAGCGCAGTGCTCTACCACGACCAGCACATGTACGCAGGAATGTCCGATGGTAACATCCGTGTGTACCGCGAAGTGGCGGAGGTGCTCCTCTCCGTGAACCCCCGCATGCCCATCGTCTTCGAGAACGGCATGAACGTCGTCGGCAAGATGAAGATCGGCCACCCAGCAGACGAGGCAGGCCTCTGCGAGGGCATGGTCATCACACACGTCAACCGCGAGCAGGTCAGCGACGGTGCTTCCATCCGCTCCCTGATGAACAGCACCTCCGAGGACAAGATGGTACAGCTCACCGTGCGCACCGTCAACAAGGTCGGTGAGCCTGACTTCGAGCTCGTGCACGAGCACAGGAAGCACACCGGTGCCGTGACCTGCCTTGAGGTCGTCCCCGGTATGGGCCCAGGCGGCTCCGACCAGATCTACTCCGGAGGGCGGGACTGGCAGATCCACATCTGGGGCTGGAACGAGACGCACACGAAGTTCGGCTACAAGGAGATGTTCCCCGTGCACCAGAACGCAGTGCGCTGTCTGGCCTACCTCCCCATGAACGACATCACCGGATACGGCGGCTACATCTACTCCGGAGGTGACGACTGCACCATCCGCTGCCGCGACATCAGCCAGCCGCACAGGTCGCGTCGTGCCGCCAGAGAGCGTGTCACACAGGGCTTCCCCATCGTGACGCGCGGCTCCGTGCGTGCCCTTGCCGCCTACGAGCAGCACCTCTTCTCCGCCACAGCGGACGGTACGCTGCAGGTGTGGAACTCCGCTGAGGGCACACCCATCACCGTGCTCTTCCCGTCCTCGCGTGTGCGCCCCGTGAACAACCAGCCGCAGGCACAGCTCTGCCTGATCGTCGCGAACAACATGCTCTGGAGTGGAGGTGTCGACGGAGTCATCCGCGTGTGGCGTGCAGGCGGCCCTGCCTCCCCGCACTACCCGCATGGGGACTGGCTTGCGACGGAGCTGAACGAGCACCGTGGTGCCTTCGTGAACAACATGTCCGCTGTGCAGGGAGCTGCTGACGGGCAGGTTGCGTGGCACCTGTCCAAGGACAGCGTGAAGCTGCTGTACACCGAGTCCGACAGTGCGGCGCACGAGAACGACTGGGACCACTCTGAGGGGTTCACGACACGCGAGCAGGAGCTGATCCAGCAGATCGAGGACAAGCGCAAGGAGATGATTGCCAACTCCGAGGCCCTGCAGGAGAAGACCAGCCTCCACGCAAAGCTCGAGAACCTTGACCGCGAGCGTCGTGCGCACATCGTGAAGGCCCTGGGCGTTGCCTCTGGCTACGACGTGAAGAAGCGCTACTTCAACAAGCTCTTCGCTTGGCTCGACCAGGACAAGTCCCGCAAGCGCCGCCGTGCCCTTGCAGAGGCGATGCTCTCCACCTCGATGTACGGCTTCATGCGTATCTACCTTGCACGCCTTGAGCGCTACGCGAAGATCTCGCAGGACCACCGCAGGAAGGTCAAGTTTGCCGAGACCCTTGCGGTGACATCGAAGAAGGGCATGCAGATCGTGTACTACAGGAAGCTTGTTGAGTACGCCAACCGCGTCGAGACGGAGAAGAAGAAGGCGATGCTGGCGGACACGCTGAACCGCAACCGCGCCAAGGCGATCATGTCCATCTACCACGGAAAGTGCATCCGTTGGTCCTTCCGCCAGGAGCAGGTGCGCAAGAAGGAGGCCGTCGCCGAGGGCCTGCTTGCCAAGTCGCGCAAGACCGTCATGACGCAATACTACTTCAAGCTGCTGCACTTCCACACGGCCGAGGTCGAGAACCAGAAGAAGCAGCTCCTCGTGGACCACATGAAGGTGAACCGCGACAACTCCCTGCGCCAGGTGTACATGAGCAAGTGCCTCCGCTGGGTGCTCTCGCGCAAGGAGACCACACGCAAGAAGCGTGTCGCCAAGATCCTCTCCCGCCAGCACGAGGAGGACCTGCGCCGTGTGTACCGCAAGAAGTGCCTCGACTTCCTTCTTGAGAGGAAGACGCAGAAGCTGGACGCAACCATCGCAGACCTCGACGAGAAGATTGAGAAGTCTGAGAGACTCCTCGAGAGCTCGCGCAGCTACACCGATGAGATGATGCAGAAGGAGACCGACGAGCTCAACACAGAGATGGACAAGCTGGAGGCCGAGATCGCAAAGCTGGAGAAGGAGATCCACGACATCTCGCAGGAGAACAACAAGCTCCGCAAGGACCTGATGGCCACCTTCACGCTGGACCCCTCGCTGACGGAGGCGGAGCACCTGAACTTGCTGATTCTTCACTTGAAGTCGCACGGAGTGAACTGCAAGCAGGACTACGACACCATCAACACCCTCAAGGACGGCAGCAACAAGTTCCAGCAGTTCAAGAAGAGCCAAAGCCGCACTGCCAAGGTGTGCCCGCAGGAGCCGGGCCGTGTCTTCCACGCCGGTCTCACCAAGGTGCGCGAGACACTCACTGAGCAGCTGCGCCGTTCCGACAGCAATGTGGCACCTCCGAAGGAGGGTGAGATCTGGGAGCTGCCTTCGGACCTGTTGGAGGAGATGGACGCCAGGCTCTTCCACAAGGGCGCACACATGGGGCTGAAGCAGGTTGTTATTGGATTTGACCAGTGGAACGCCCTTACCCCTGATGAGAAGAAGAAGTACCCTCTGAAGCACCAGGCTGAGGCTGTGCGCATGCAGAACTGGCTTGTGGACATTGTGGCGCGTGTGTACCAGGAGCGCAAGGGCGATGAGGCTGTTGCCCAGGAGCGCCACGAGAAGGACGTCAACGAGCAGGTCGAAGAGCTTGAGAAGCAGGCAGAGGAGCGTGGCGAGGCACCCAAGAAGCCACGTTCCACCTCCAGGCGCACAGGCAAGAGCGGCGACCAGAAGCGCCCCTCATCCAAGAGCCCTGCCACCACCACTGGCAGAGTCCCCAAGGCAGTTGGCTCCAAGCCTGCAGCGAAGAAGCCCGTCATCAAGCCCGCAACCAGGAAGTAGTGTGGTTGATTCGACATAACAACGTTTATTCGTGATTTTCCCCCCCTCCCCTCCCTTCCCCCTCAAAAAACAAAACAACAACAACAAAAAACAAAGTAGTAACAAACGTGGAGATTTTCGGGACTTTGTGATTCTTTTTTTCGGGATTTTTTTTTTCTCTTTACATTTTTACCATACAACCTTCCCCTTTAATACCCTATTTTTTTTTAAACCCCCCCTCTGCATAATATTAAATTAATAATACGAGTTATATTTAATAATACGAATATTATTTAATAATACGAAAATGGGTGCTTATATTTAATAATACGAGAACGCCCAGCCAAAAATGCTTTTTTTCTTCGCGAAATAAAAAATACTCCCCGTCTTGGCTGGGGCTTCGTGCATGTTTTGTTCACAAACACAGGGGAAAAAGCAAATAAAAAATAAAAAATGCGCTATTTAATAATACGAATATGTGAATAATATGACTTATATTGAATAATATGAGTTATATTGAACAATACGCGCTATATTTAATAATACGAGATAATTAATAATACGAGTAATTTAATATTATGCAGAGGGGGGGTTTATATATTGTCTGGGTTCACGGAAGTATGCAAAAATAATATCATCATTATTTCCATGTCATGTTCATGATTCTCTCTACGACTTGTATGAGAGCGCCATAGATACATGCAAAAAAAAACCAAGAAGAAGACAAACCGGAGTTGAAGTTGCAGCTGTTTAGCTGTTTCTTCATAACTCCTCCCCATCCATCTCCAGCCTGGAGGCGGCCACGCAACCCTTCTACCCCCCCCCAGACTGATTTGCATTGCATTCTCCCTCTTCCCAAGTGTGCGTTATCAAAATCCAAAAAACAAAAAAGACAAAACAAAACAAAACGTGGAATGCCCGTTCGCGGGGGTACACGTTGTCAAAGTTTTCAAAAAAACAAAACAAAACAAAAAAAGCAAAAACTGGAATTCACTTTTCACAGATAATCACCCCCCTCTTCCCGTAGTAGCTGACTTGACATTATTCTCTGCCCACGCCAGCTTTCTACGATTTCCCTACCCCTAAAAAAACAAAAAACAAAAAAAACAAAAAACGAGATTCTGCAAAAGTGGTAGTACCACTCAAAAAAAACAAAAACAGGACCAATGTGGAAGCGAAGGTAACAAACGAGATGTGATTTTTTTCCCCTCCCCCTTTTTTTTCCCTAGTCGAGATGAAGACAATTTTACAAAACAAAACAAAACATAAAAAAACAAAACAAAAGCAAAACACAGCGTAGACTGATGGGATGGGGTGAAGAGAGGGATGGGTACATCTACCTTTCCTTTTTTTTTTGCTTCACCCTACACACAGCTCTTCTCACTCGCAAAACACACACCCTCCGGCATCTTAGTAAGATGTGGGATTCCATTTTAAAAAAGAATCCCGGCGAAGCTTAGTGGAACATCTTTGAAAGTGGTCACCCGCGGTGAGAATGACGTTTCGCAAAAAAAAAAAAACAAAAACAACCCCACAAAACCCCTTTTCAAAAAAAAAAGGTCCTCCCTTCTCCCACCCTTTATCCCTTCCCTCCCACAACCAAAACAACTATTTCTACCGGACCTTTCAGATTGTCAACTGGGGTGGGCTACACATTACCGTCAAAAAGCTGATATCGGGTTCTCCCCTCCGCCTTTCCGCCTTTCCTCCTTCTCAAACCCCCACTGTCACTCACATTCACCCAAACTATCTCTCCCCCTTAACCTTAACCTCCCCCATAGACAGCATAAGATGGATGTAAAGGTTGCTATTGGGAAAAAGAAGGTGACGGTTAACGTTCCTTTGAATGGAACGATTGGAGATTTGCGGCATGAGGTGAGCGCACATCTTGATGTAGACGATCCTTCGTATGAGGAGTGCCGGGTGTCGCCGTTGCGACAGTGTCGCATCATAGCTGCGGGGAAGTCTCTTTCGAACAACGCAACTCTCCTAACCGATGCGAAGATCACCCCCGGAAGCAGTGTTCTTGTCCGTGGCATAGATGAGATTGAAGAAAATGCCGGGGCAGTGCATTTCCTCACCCCAGAGGTAAAAGTAGAGGACGACGACGGTGCAATGGACGACGAAATCGAAGCCGCTCTCCGCATGAGCGAAGAGGCGATGCTCGAAACGGGAGACTCCGAAATGGATGAAGAGCTCCAAGCTGCACTCCGTATGTCTGCAGAGGAGGACGCAAAGGAAAAGGAGAAGCAGAAGGAGCCGTCAACCCCTGCAGAAGATATGAAGGAAATCGACTTTGAACGGTTCGATTCGGACAACGTTCAAGTCCAGGAGGACACCCTTGAAAAGCTGAAGGAATATTATTCGGAGACGAATAGGTATTTTTTTACTTTTTCGCATCTTCTGTTGTTGGCCGCAGGGTGCTTTGTGCTTTCATCCGGGGCTGGCATCGTACGTGGGTCAGTCGGAGGTGCCTGCATCAACAACTTTTTTTCTTCCAGATATAAACCACAAAATGAATGTAGGACTGCATGGTTGGGGTCCACCCCAGTGCACCGGTCATGTACCAGGGTACATTGTCACGAGAGGGCTGTTGTATTTCAAGTCAAACTTTTTTTTTTGCACTTTCAACTTCTCTGTTTTAGAGGTTTTTGCTGATATCATGAAAAATAAAAATTGCAGATATGTCGACGCGCAGTTCCCGCCTCTGCCCAAAAGCATATATCTCGACCCGCTAGATGCAGAGAGATGGCGTTGTGTGCAGTGTGGGAAGAACAACCCACTTCCGCCGGTGATGGAGCCGCCCACTACACAGCAGGAGGCGGAACAGCAGCAGCAGCGTCTCAACAGCGTGGGGTGCAGTTGTGGAGGCAAGCCGACACACGTTCAGCAGGTCAACATTGTGAACCGTCCGACCACCTGGCTCAGACCGGGGTCCTCTTGTGATGGGTGTGCGCTTCTGTACTCTTACCAACCGCTCATCAAGAACCCAGGCGAGTTCATCACCCGGCAGTGTACTCATTACATTCGCGACGAGATGACGCACAACACGCTTGGATCGTACAAGGTCATCCGCGATACGCCACGACCTGAGGATGTGTACCAGGGTGCATTGGGCAACTGCTGGTTTGGTGGGGCGCTTGCGTGCGTCGCGAATCATCACAGTCTTGTAGAGGCAATGCTCGTGACACGTGACTACAGTCCCATTGGGGCGTATGTAGTGCAGCTTCACCACTCAGGCTCCTGGCGGAAGATCCTTCTTGATGACACCTTCCCCTGCTCAACCCCCTGGGAAGGCAAGATAGACGAAGTTACCCAAAACGTTCACTACTCTCGAGGCGGGCATATGTGCTACGCAAAGGCAGCACGGCAGAGTCTCTGGGTCCCTCTCGTGGAGAAGGCGGCAGCCAAGCTGTCGGGGTCGTACGGTGCGTTGTCAGGAGGTACACTGGCGGAGGCGTTGCAGATGTTCACAGGGTATGCCTGCGACACGGTGCAGCTGCGCATGACTCAGGAGCAGGCAACACGCAAGAAGAAGCGGCACGACCAGATCGCAGACATGCGCACCCAGCTGCTGCTGCAGGGGAAGGACCCTAGCGAGGTGCCCTTCGAGGACGACAACGACGACTTCGACATCGACATCATATGGTCGCGTCTGCTCTCGGCAGGCGAGGCCGGCTACATCATGGGCACCGCATGCTCGCACGAGGCGTGCGGCAGTACACGCGAACACTTTGTGGAGAAGCTCGGCCTCCAAACACCCCACGCCTACTCCGTGCTCCAGGTCAAGCAGATCGTGCACCAAGGCAAGGTCGTGCGGCTCATGCAGTTCAGAAACCCATGGGGCGACCGTGCGCCACGCTCCTGGCAAGGTGCCTGGGGGTCAAAGTGGTCCGGCTGGACACGCGAGCTCCAACTCGAACTGGGCGTCATCAACCGCAACGGTGTTAAGATGAACGACGACATGTCTGTCTTCTGGATCTCCTTGGAAGATGCGAAGGAATACTTCATCACAATCGACGTCTGCCGGGTTCACCCTAAGCAATGGTCACGCGCAGCGGCAACTGCTTGGCTGCCGTCTGATCTTGGCCCTGGTGAACACTTTGTTATCAAAACGTACAAACGGACGGTTGCGGACTTTATTCTTTGGCAGGAGAAGCATATTACACGCGAGTCTGCACTGAACGCGGTTACCTCTAACATCGACATTATGTTTGCCCTTTTGCGGAGACGTTCTGCGGGCACAGAGTCCTCGTGGTCCTGCGTTGAATGTCTGCCCAGCAGCTTTGCTGACCAGATCTCCGTCGAGCTTGTCCTCGATGGCGGCTATGAGTACACAGTGGTGCCCTTCAGCGTCACTATGATGCAGGCCGCAAACCTCTCCATGCGTCTGCGCAGAGTGACCCTCGCTATCTACTCGGACTTTGAGGTGGGGCTGTCGAAGGTGCCGAGTCCCTCATGGGACTTCACTGCGTCGTGTCTGGCCCACGCAGTCTGCTCTAAGGGGAAGCAAAAGAAGCTTTCCAACACACTCATCTGCACAACCCTTTCGGGCCGGGGAGGTGAACTCCACGCAGTAGAGAACCGTTCCGCCAGTGAGGACTGTGTCGCGCAGGTCGACTACGAGACGTCTAACTGTGTGTCGACTCTGCCTAACAACGACTTTTCTCGTATTGTGCATGCACGACCCCTTTCACGACAGGTTTGCCTTGGCCTCTGTGTGCGTGGTGCTGGTGGCTTCCATTCGGATGTGTCGCAACACCCTTCCGAGGTCGCAGCCTGCGCACTGCCAGGGACGGACCTGCACATTCCCACCACATACCCAAGCCACGAGCTCAGCTGGGAGAACGTACCGCCAGATGCAGCACTCCTTGCTGTGGCAGATGCGATCGAGGCACGCAAAGTGGAAGAGGCAGAGGAGGAGGAAGAGCGGCTCATGCAGGAGGCCCTACGTATGTCGGAAGAGAACATCGATATGGAGGTGGACGGTGACGGTGATGGAGATGGTGAAGGAGATGACGACCTTGAAGCTGCCCTACGCATGTCCCGTGAAGAAGCTGGTGACGACGCAGATGAGGATATGGACGACGACATGTTGCGCGCCATCGAAATGTCCAAAAACGACCCCGAAAATTCGTAAAAAGAACGCGACATCCACGAGAGATAGGAGTGGTGAAGGTTGCGTGGAGTTC
This sequence comes from Rhynchopus sp. YZ270_cl-10, assembly GCA_964035575.1. Classification (NCBI taxonomy): domain Eukaryota; phylum Euglenozoa; class Diplonemea; order Diplonemida; family Diplonemidae; genus Rhynchopus; species Rhynchopus sp. YZ270_cl-10. Next base: position 757,903 of record OZ037847.1, on the reverse strand, counting down.
ACAAAGGGGGGTCGATTTTTCAATTTTTTTCAGATTTTTTTCTTCAATTCTCTAAAATTCTCAGGGTTGTAAGCAATGTCTAGTTTTCGAGGGTGATATGGGGTGGTGGGGGTGGAGGGGGGGATATGCTTGGTTAACAACCCTATGAAGCAACCAATTGGGGCTACTGTAGTCCCTTGGCTAACCTAATGCGAGAAAAGGGAAAATAGCTGACCAAAAAAGATAGCGACTTTGTCTACACTGCAACAACAACAACAAAAACAAAAAAGGCGACCTTGTGTACCGAACCTGACAGCTGATTGTCGAATCTACAAAAAAAATGGGGGGGAGGGGAAGGGGAAGGGGTTTGGTGTGTAGCGTGGGAGTTTTCCCCCCGAAATAAAACCCAATATCTGGACTGTGTTCTGCCCAGGCAAATTCATTTAAAATTTGTCCCTCTTTAACTGAGACAGAAAAGCTTAGTTTTTCTTTCTCCCTTTTCTTTTTACACCTTTCTCTGATTGAAGCTGGACCCTGTCTTTAAGTTGCATACAAACTTAGGATGGGAGTGGACAATTGTGCCCACTGTCATAGGAGAACACTTATTTTTCCACCCCCCCTTTGTTCTATAACGTCCTATCTAACTGTCACCGCCCCACTGCTAGCACAAAAGCTACCTCGGCTCCCCCCCACGCCTTTTTTCCAGCATTTATTTGATGACAACTTTCCGTCGAGCCTCTGCATGCGGCTCTTCTGGCAGGGGGACGGTCGGGAGGGCATCGTAGTATGCCTTGCCCTTGCCCTTGCCCTTGCCCTTGCCCTTGCCCTTGCCCTTGCCCTTGCCCTTGCCCTTGCCCTTGCCCTTGCCCTTGCCCTTGCCCTTGCCCTTGCCCTTGCCCTTGCCCTTGCCCTTGCCCTTGCCCTTGCCCTTGCCCTTGCCCTTTCCACCGGAAGCATGACAGCGCGCATACAAACGTTGTGAAGTTACAACACCCCCTACCCTTACCCCTCTATCACACTCTCCCTTCCCTTCCCTTCCCCTCCCACCATCTACGCAGGAAAGTGTTGCGGCACTCCACACAACAATGTCGAGTGTAACAACCGAAGCTACCTCGGTGTTTAACCGCACTGCGACGGCGATTAAATGGGAGGCGGTGGGGACAGAGCGGAAGAGTGTTGTGGTTGCGTGCACACGGGTGCGTGGGTGTCTGCCTGCTACGAGGTGGCACATTGAGAGCATCCGCGATGCGATGGAAGAACGTGAGGTGACCTCGGAGAAGCTGGTCATCACTGGGTTTGCTTTGGATGGAGCCGCTGCCGATGCATTGGCAGAGTTCATTGGGAATGGGGACTATGGCTTTGGTGAGTTGGACCTGAGTGGCTGTAACCTAGGCGACGAAATGGTCGTGCGAATCATGCAGAGCGTCGTCAACGTCGATGTGCACACAGTGAACCTCTCCTTCACAAACATCGGCATCCGTGGTGTCGCTGCCGTAGCAAAGCTCCTCGACTCCATCACCTGCAAGCTGCGCAAGCTCATCGTAAAGTACAACCCCCTCACCGCGCAGGGTCTTGGCCTTCTACTGAAGTGGGGCTGCGGCCTAGCAGAGATTGACGCAAAATACTGCGGGATGCTGACGGAAAGCAGTGCAGAGTCATTAAACGAAGGCATCGCGTTTCTGACAGAGGGCATCCGTGAGAACACATCGTGCTCGTCACTGCTGCTTGCAGGGAACAACTTTGGGGAGAAGGAGAAGATCGCAGTCTACAGCACCCTGCGTCAGAACAAACGCTCCGGCCTAGGAGGTGTAGGCTGCATCAACTACGAGGATGTGCCTCTCCCCACAGCGTCGTCCTCCCCTGCACAGTCGCCGAAGTCAGCCCGCTCTTCAATCTCCTCCTCAGGCATGCTTCCCATCATGCAAACCGATGATGAATTTTATGCAGAAATATCGCCCTTCCAAGAACGCATGATCGAGATGAACAAAAAGCAGACCGATATGCTGTTGTCTTGGGGGCTCGAACCGTCGGGTACCTTCGCCCGCATCCCAAAGTCTGCGAAGATCAATGTTGTGCGTGACGGGAAGGATGGGGAGCTGGCGGGGGGGAATGTCTTTGGCGATCGGAGCGAAAACCTTGAAGAGTTTGTCGAGATTCTTGAGTGCATAGACAAGATTGAGTTCAAGGGACAGCCTGGGCGGTCGGGGAGGTTTGGGGCTGGACCAGGGTCTCCTGTGCATAGACCAAAGCAGAACCCTGGGATGGGGGGATCCTTCAATGGCAACCAGTCGTGTAACTCTGGTGTGTTCCGTCTGGGCTCTGTGTCAGGGTCCGACTACGGGATGATCCCAACCATAAACAACAACGCAACTTACCAGACAGAGAACGGATCGTTCTGCAAAGGTCTTCTCGATGAGTTGGGTCTCAAGCGCATCGACTCAGAGTCGGAGTTCTCGCAGTCCCGTGGTGGTGGCAACCTCGACAAGAGCCTTACCGTCAAGAGCCTCGAAACAAGTAATATCCGCCGCCGTCGTGAGCAAAAAGGCAAAGACTGCCACGTCGCCTCCCCCACGCCCCTCGGAAAGCGGCGCTCCAACCAATCCAACAACTCAACCCTCAAAGGCCTCACCACCTCGCCCGTCAAGCGCTCCCAAACCCTTCTCACCGTAGGGAACGACGAACGCAAGACAACACTGCTTGCAGAGCCTGCCCCAAAGCCGAAGACTGTTGTGATGCGCAAGAAGCGTGGCAACACTATCGTCACGCTGCCTCAGAAGGTCGAGAAGAAGAAGATACGTCCCAGAGCGCAGTCGTCGCCTGTCACCAAGCGGGGTGCTTCACCTAAACCTGTGGGGCAGGTGAAGCCGAAGCCTGTGCATGTGGACCCGCCGCGACCTGCTGGGCTGAACCTGCTTGAGGTGGAAACGAATGTGTCGAACGAAGAGGACAGCCCACAGCAGCTGAGCCCTTCGCATTCGGTGACGTCGCCGTCGCACTCACACCGCAACCGCAGCCATGCGGCGCTGCACAGCGAGCTCACGGCGTCCAAGCTGCACAACGATGTCATGCCGGACATGGTGCTCACACCGCCCTCGGCACCGACAGGTGGACAGAGCGACGGCCTCTCAGCAGAGAGGGACGAATCACGTCTGTCTGCAGGCCGCTCCCTCAGCAGAGACCAGATGGCACACCAGCTCCAGCGTGAAGCCCACCACGGCAGGCAGGTCCTCCCCGGTGGCAAGACCGAGAAGGACCGCAACTACTTCTTCGCGTACCTCAGCAACCCGAAGGCCATCCTCAAGCCACGCACCCGCAAGGCGCACGACGAGTACGCAGAGTGCCCATCGTCGCCGTCCACAACATACGTATCACGGCAGTCCACTGTAGAGAAGGTGCAGGCAGGGGCCAGTGCACCGCAAAGCACTGTCATCAAAAGCAATCCCCACTTCCTCAAGCACACCGCCGCCTGGAATGCAAAGGAAGGCGACGAAGACGTCGAGAACAGCAAAGGCTACGAAGACTGGCACAGACGCCTCAAGACCTTCAAGACCAGCACCACCCCAGCACCCTCACGGGAGCGTTCGCAGAGCAAACCGAAGAAGGTTGCGAACATCAGCTTCGACGACGAGCACACTGCCGGCACAACGGGGACCAGCTCTACGGGGAGGAACCACCACGACACGGGGTCTGTCCCGACGTTGCCACAGCCCCTTGGTGCCTTTGCGCGGGACACTGTGTGCAGCCATAGGAAGTTTCTGCCTGAGGTGAAGGATGACCCAACACCGAAGCCGCAGCCACCACCGCCGCCACCCGTAAGGCGGAGTACGTCCCCACGCTCACCACCACGGCCGAGCCAGGTGGTGCCGACACCTACACACTACAACGATGCGACTGCGTCGTGGAGCGAGAAGGTACACGCAAACTCTTTGCAGCGCAGTGCGTCTGCAGGCAGGCTTCTGCGTGAGTACAGCATGCAGGGGCTGGCAGTGCAGGCGGGCGAGAGCCGTGGGCGTGCGTACTACCCTGGGAAGGAGGCGACACAGATGTGGCAGAAGGATCCATCGTCCTGGCCGGATGCGACCAGCCATGGCGAAGACGCCATGGCGCATGCGTCACGCGAGCACTGCTCACGCCGCATGCAGAACGGAGAGGCACGCAAGAAGGGCGACAAGCAGACACCCGCCATCCTGAAGGCCTGCCTCACCAGCGACGCTGCCTGCAGAGAGCTCCTTGGCACGTGGGCAACAGAAGGCCTGAAGCACGGCCAGGGTGCGGAGTTTGGTGTGCCCTTCCCCTTTGTATCGCACTGCGGGCTGCCGGACACCATCAACGAGCTGCCCTTGGGATGCTTTGAACGTGTTGGCGGTCTTGTGAAGATCCTCTTCTTCATCACTGCGGTGCCGTGCACTGCTGTCGAGGCAGAGGACGGCGAGATCCACAACTTGCGCTACCTGCCTGGCATACCGCACCACCTGGAGACAGACGACGACGTTGTCGACTACGTTGCAAACGTGGCAGAGCGTTGTGGCGGCACCACACACAGCGCGAACAAGGAAGGCGGCTTTGACGACCTGCGCACAGAGGAGAACCGCATGGCACGGCGTCTTCTCAAGCAGCACCTCAAGCAGGCACCGACACGCATGACCCGCGCATCCTCCATGTCTTCCATCAACTCGAGGAGGGCGCGGCCACGCTCTGCCTCTCGGACGCGGTCAGAAGACGACAACCTCAACAGATCGTTTGCGACCGACGACTCCGACAAACGCAGATGGAACAATGCACAGTCGCCACGCCCCTACATCGGCGGGAAGCTCAACAAAGTCAACATCAAGGAACACGTCCAAACCTACCTCGCCCGCCCAGAGCGCCATATGTACCGTATATCCGTCCAGAACAAAGACATCAACAACGCAGGCCGCAGTCCAGGTGGTGCGCCTGCAGCGGCGCAGGCTGCTGCAATGCAGGCTGCGGGGCTCAATGCACCGGAGCCTGCCTCGCAGTGGCCCTTCCCGTTGTCGCAAACGGGGTCCATATTCAACGAGAAGGACGAACCGAGCAAGGTACGTTACGTTACACAACTTTTCGAAAAGTATTTAGAGAAGGAAAGGGAGCTTTATAATGTTGCTTTGAGTTGCCAAAGGTTGGCTCGCGTTAGTTGATCATTTTTTTTTAACACCTCGTCCCGAATTTTTGTCCGAGAATACGATTACTAATTAGTTACTCCACTAAATAAATCGAGCAAAAATATGGTGAACTCAGCGGAGCCCGGTTTTAAAAGTGCCAAAAACGACCTTTTCGTTTTGACGCGTTGTGAGTTCCTCAAATGAAATTTTGAAAGGTAAAAAATTCGGGTTTTCTAAGCACAAGCAGTGTTAAGTCAAAAAATTTCGCGAAAAAAAAATAGGTTTTTTTTGCGTTAAAAGCTCGGAACCCAGAAACGTCCAATGGCGAAGTTTTTTTCTGGTTTCGTTGCACCCTGTATTTTTACTAAAAAATCGAGACAAAGTGATTTTTACCTGGATTTTTGCCTGTATTTTACTAGGGATTTTCCCTTAGTAAAATACAGGGGAATTATCTAACACCTCGTCCCGAATTTTTGTCCGAGAATACGATTACTAATTAGTTACTCCACTAAATAAATCGAGCAAAAATATGGTGAACTCAGCGGAGCCCGGTTTTAACTGTACTGTACTGTACTGTACTGTACTGTACTGTACTGTACTGTACTGTACTGTACTGTACTGTACTGTACTGTACTGTACTGTACTGTACTGTACTGTACTGTACTGTACTGTACTGTACTGTACTGTACTGTACTGTACTGTACTGTACTGTACTGTACTGTACTGTACTGTACTGTACTGTACTGTACTGTACTGTACTGTACTGTACTGTACTGTACTGTACTGTACTGTACTGTACTGTACTGTACTGTACTGTACTGTACTGTACTGTACTGTACTGTACTGTACTGTACTGTACAATCCCCTGTGTATACTGTGTATACTGTGTGTACTGTGTGTACTGTGTATACTGTGTATACTGTGTATACTGTGTACTGTGTATACTGTGTATACTGTGTATACTGTGTATACTGTGTATACTGTGTATACTGTGTATACTGTGTATACTGTGTATACTGTGTATACTGTGTATACTGTGTATACTGTGTATACTGTGTATACTGTGTATACTGTGTATACTGTGTATACTGTGTATACTGTGTATACTGTGTATACTGTGTATACTGTGTATACTGTGTATACTGTGTATACTGTGTATACTGTGTATACTGTGTATACTGTGTATACTGTGTATACTGTGTATACTGTGTATACTGTGTATACTGTGTATACTGTGTATACTGTGTATACTGTGTATACTGTGTATACTGTGTATACTGTGTATACTGTGTATACTGTGTATACTGTGTATACTGTGTATACTGTGTATACTGTGTATACTACCTGTGTGTGACCATACCCCAGATGGTCTGAAGAGTGATATGAGCATATTCTCCAGGTACAATATATACCCAGAGAATCCATTGGAGCAAGAATTTTGCACGTTTGAGCATCACAGATTACATGTTGCCATTTTTGCGGTCATAATATTTTTTCAAATGGCAAAGGCAATTCCTTAAGGAATTACAGGGAAAATCACCGTTTTGGGTCTCTCTCTCTATGGGTGATTGGGTTTTAGTCACTCAACGAATCTGGTCGATTTTTTTTGCGTGTTCATAGGTTTTACCAGAAAAATCAATTAAAGCAAGAATTTTACGGTTTTGAATAGTTGTTCTTTATTTAAAAAAATACCCAGTTTGGACAAAAATTTGGGATTGAGTGTAAATACCTACAAGCGTAGCTTAAAGGAGAAATAGTTCCTCAGATACGGTCGCCAATCACCCCTCCAACAGGGTAATTGTACAATCAACGAAAAATACCTTTTTTCCTTTTACTTATCAGAGTTACTATTTTTGAAGAACAATACACACCCTGTTTTGAAACGTGCTTCACACTTTACTCCAACATACGCTACAGTTCACCAGATCCCGCTCTGCACCTCGTAGTGCGTACACACAGTCCGCATTCCCTCTTGCCGATGCGAATCTAAAGAGCATCAACAACCTGCAGTCGTTGCATTCGATGCGGCTCAACCCACCCTTGGCTGAGAAGCACCGCGGTCCAGAAGGGTTTATTTCCGACAGTATGGTTTACTTTTTACTTTACTTTTATTTTGTTTACTGCGCACTGCAAAGCGTGCCCCATATTTGCTCTCTTTTAAGGATCCAGTGAAGGCGATCTAGTGATAGTAGTCTATAAGCAAGCAAATTTTTTGTTAACTGCGGAGTTGTGTGAGCAATGCGTGTTGCTTTCTTCCATCAGGACGTCAGATGTTCACCTTGAAATCTAGGGACAGCATGGTTTCAGGTCCACCTCCGATGCGCAAGGTGCACAGTCATGAGAGGGCTTTATATTTCAAGTCAACTTTTCTCAGCCAGTTCCATGGAGTAGTCTAAAACCAAACAATACTTTTCTATCAACTCCACTTTTTTTTTCCACTGCAGGTTTCCGCAACCCCACAGAGTCTTCGAGAACGAAGACGACTCAGAACTACTTCCCTCCACAAGGTATTGCCTCCCCCCCATCCCCATTGGTTTTAGGGTCCAAGATTGTGCACAGGGAGGAATATTCACACTCCAAGTTTTATCTGGGAAATAGTGTGCTTGCTTAGAGTTTCCCTGTCAGCAACTTAGTGTAACACTCCGGGGTTCGATAACCCGCAGGAGTGTCAGTGCCTGTGTCCCAGAGGCGTTTTGTGTTATCAACCTCACTTTATCTTTTGGTAATTAAAACAATGTTCGTCTTTGTATGACCGGCTGCCCTTTTTCGTTTTCTTGCTTGCCGATATGACGTCAGTTCTATTTCCTCTCAGAAAAAAATAAAATATGTTCACGTGTAGTTTCCAATATCACGTCCACAACCACACCCACCTAACAGCCTTCCGAAGGTCACACAGTTTGCACACGAGGTAAAGGCCTTCCTGATTCATCGTCGTTCTACCCCCCCATCAGGACACCGTTCTGTACCGACGAACACCTCTTTTGCTGCAAACGAACAAAATCCACACCTTTTTTTTTTTGTGGTAAACTTTGCAAAAAATGATTGCGAGGTTTTTTCGTACCTGCTTCCATTGTCATTTGTGATAACGAAATACAGCCAATAGAAAAAGACGCCCCCCTGCTTGGGGCCTTCAAAATAATCTTAAAAAGTTAGGATCTAAAAAATTAAAATAAAATATTAATGACAAATTCATGCCTTTCCTACGTAGAAGATCTGATTTCTGTTTTGTCCTATCCCCCCTTACTCCCACTCCCACTCCCATCCCCTGACCTCTGAGTTGGACTCTCCATGTCTGAACGTATCCGGCTTTTCTGCCTGGTCTTGGCCACACCCCTTTCTCACAGTTGGTCGTGCGAGCCGCATTTATCATAAATTTTCTTTTTGGTTCACATAGGGTACATTTAGTGTACCCTATTATACCTTCTATTCAGTAGAATAGTTAGTATATGAAACAATTTTTTTGGTTCACATAATTCCCACAATTTTAAGTCCCTCCCAATGGGAACAAGACCTCTGTGAACTGGAGAAGGGGTTCCTGTTTTCTTCTTCTTCTTCTTCGCAGCAAACGAAACCCCCCCACACACACACATACCCTGGGGGAACGAGGGAAATTAACACTATCACAATGCAAAACCCGGCTGGCCTCCATGCGGCATCCCCCGGCAACGTCGAGATTCTCGACGGCGAACAAGCCGGACAGCAGGTAGTGCGCCCCCTCGTGCTGACACTCCAACCACCGCGGGAATACCGCATCCACCCCTTCCCCTCCAGCTTCCTGCAGGCACAGGCCACGGCCATGCTGAAGCAGATGGAGTGGGAAGCCGAGGTGACGGGCAGGAAGGCGGACGTCCTTCAGGTCACCGCCCCGCATCCGCCCCCCAACACAGAGCTCGACATCAACGGGCACCGCATGTCCATCCAGGACATGGACACCATCCGTGCCGAGCGGAAAAGGAGGGAGGAGGAAAAGCGGCTGAAGAAGGAGCACCGCGCACACGAGGACGCCATTGCGGCCCTGTTGGCGGCCTTGCAAGGCGTCAAGCGAACAGGTGGGCGGGGAGGTGGTAGGGGCTACACCGCGAAGGACGTCGTCGTCCCCGTCGCGCACCTCCACGCGGTGCTGAAGGTCATCGCCCAGGACCGCACCAAGCAAACGCCCACGACACCTGCCACACCACTGCCCTCCCCTACAGTTCCAGTCACAACCACCACTGCTGCTGCGTCTGCGCCTAGTGAGGTTACTGCACCTGTGTCTGCTGTGCCTGCTACACCTGCTGTGTCTGCTACACCCGCTGCTACACCCGCTACTGCACCCGCTACTACACCTGCACCTGAGCTTGCACAGCTGCGGCAGGAGTTTGCTGCTGCGTTGCAGCGGGCGAAAGAGGAGGCAGCTGCCGTGACAAGGCAGATGACGGAGAAGGCAGTGGAGAACGCAGAAGGCACGCAGCTCCTCCTCGAGCAGCTCCGCGAAGAGGTGAGGGCCACCAAGGCGCTGGCCGTTGACCAGGTGGGGGTGTCCACGGAACTGCAGGCAGTGAAGAAGAAGGCGGAACGCGCGGCAAAGCAGGCGACCAATGCACTCGAAGCAGCCACCGCCACTAATCTGAGGGTCGTTACCTTTGAGAGGGAGGAAATGGAAGACATCCGCCTTCAACTCCACAACCAAAAGAAGGAGCAGCAGGTCATCGTCAAAGCCATTTCTGGAGTGCAGTCCGGCGCACCCGCTGCCACCCAACTAGCGGTCAGAATGGAGCTGTTGGAGGAACGGGTGATGCAAGTGACGCAGGCACAAGACAAGGCACAAGACACGTCAACCAGAACCGCAAGCCAGCAGACCCAGCAGGCGGAGGAGCTGCAGTCCGCGTACGTGAAGTTGCACGCGTGGACAACCGAGGTTGCGGCGAAAGCTACCACCGCCAGCAGCACGGCTGAACAGCTCGTGGAGGCACACAAGAGAGCTGAGGCCGCTGTTCCCCACCTCCAGGAAGGGCTGCAAGAACAGGGCAGGCGCACGCAGCAGGCGGCAGCTGATACTGTTGTGGTATCAGCCATGGCTGAAGAGGCCCTGAAGAAGGCGCACCAGACCGACGACAGGCTGACAGCCGCAGCGAACCGCCTCAGCAACGAAGTCAACCTCCTCCGGAGTCAAGCAGAGGAGGAGGCGGCATTGGCCCGGCAGCGCAACCACGCTCTCGAAGCCAAAACGAAGGAGGCCCTGATGCAAACACAGCGGGGTACGGCCAACCTGGTTGACGCCGCCACCATCAAGTTCGCCGCCGTGGACGGGGAAGCGCAACGGATAAAGGAGGACCAGGAGCAGGCGATGCGTTACCAGTGCAAACACAATGGTGAGGTGGAAGCGGCGCTGGAACACGTCGTCAGCACACATGATAGGACTGAGCAGCAACCACCAGCGTCGCATCAGCAGTTGAAGCCACTGGTGCAGGAGGCACCGCCGAATCTCCCCCAGCAAAAGCCCACCTCAGCCCCGAGCGACAACCACGATAGGTCCATCGCCCGGAGCGCGGGGGAAATGCCGCGGGCTACACGGATGGAACAGATCGCCGATACGTTCAACCGGGCTAAGAAGATCGTGACAGGGCCGTACAGCGTGGGCCCGAAACCACAAGCGAAGGAAGGGAAAGGGAAGGGACCGACGGCGACAAAGGGGACCAAGTCCGCAGGGCAGCCGCTCATCACGAGCTTCGCAACAGTCCCCCGTGAACGCAATCAGGATCGGCAATGAGGCTGTTCAAACGAACCCCTCACACAACTCAAACCCTCCCTCTCCAACGATCACCATTCCATCCCGACTTCCATCCTTTCAACCCCAGCACCCTCAGCATATCATCCCCCTACCTCTCATGACGGCGACCCTAGCAGTCCCTCCGAAAGTATATCTCCCGCTTGTGACAACGCCAGCATCTCCAGAGATGAGCATCGACTCAAAGATTGGATACGCGTCCGCGTGCGGGAAGCATCGTACAAATATGAGAGGCGGGGGGGATGACCCTATTGCAGAGAGAGCAGAGAATAATGTGTGGCTGGACCGGACAGCAGCGAGCTTGCACACCTCCCGTCACGTGATCCCTGGGGACGGCAACTGCCTCTTTAGGGCGCTCGCCTCACAATGCACCGGGAGTATATGTGCGGCCTCCTTGCGCAGAGACGTCATCAGCCACCTGCGCACAAACGAAGAGTCCAGGTACCTGTATGAAGCCGGGCCGGCAGCAGCCACGACCTCGTTCAGCATATACCTGGACCACATGAGCCGTGACGGCACCTACGGGGACCACCTCTGCTTGCAGGCGGCAGCGACGATCCTCAAGGCGGAGGTATGGGTCCTCAACGCCAGCACGGGAAGTCGTGGCACACTGCGACGTGAGGGCTGCCCTGCCCAACGGAACCGTGTGCTGGGACTAACGTACAGACCTGAGCATTATGACATACTCAGAATCCCGATGGCTCTCCTCCGAAGTCTACGAGCCTGTCAGAACGGCATTCTCCCCCTCGAGGCACCGTCTCCGGCGAACAGGAACAGACGGCAACCCCGAGCTCCGCCTACACCCGCACCCAGACCCCTAACCATCACCACCATCAACGTAACGTCGCTGCAAACGCACCACCGTGACGTGGCTGACCTCCCGGCTGATATCCTTGCCTTACAGGAGACAAGGGTCGGGAAGGAACACATGGGCACACATGGGCAATACTTCCACGCAAAAGGAAGGGAGGTACACTGGGGAAAGGCCCTCGCAAAGACGGGAGGAGGCGAGCGCCAGCAAATCGCACCGGGAGGCGTGGCGATAATGACCAAGAGTGGCCTGATAGCGCAAACCATCGCGCCTAAATCACCGGTGGAAAAACGCTGTCACGATTCAACGAGGGTGGTCCACACAGCTGTTGCGGTGGGCGCAGGGGCTGCCTTCCACGTCATCTCCCTCTACGCACACGCAGGCCAGGAGGCGGCGGCCGAACGAGAAGCACTCATCAAGGACGCATTGGAGATGGCAACTGGCCTGGGTCACGCAGTCCCAGTCATCATCATCGGGGACTTCAACTGCAACGCCTCCAATAGCGTCACTCTTGCGGCAGCGCAGAGATCTGGAAGATGGGTTGATGTGGCGGAGAGCCTAGCCGCTGCCCAACGGACCCCTCCACCTTTCACCTGCAGAACGGCCAACTCGAACGGAACGCGGATTGATATGTGCCTGGCGAATGCGACGGCAGCACCAGCGATCTATAAAGTGACAGTTGACTCCAGCTTCGACGACTGCCCTTTCCCGACACATGTACCGCTCACCTTCACCCTCGACCTAAACGTATATTCTGGCCGCACCCGGAGATGCGTGCTCCCCAAGCCCTTCCCACTGGATAGACCAAGGAACACCCCAGAGACTGCGGTGGCATTTGCTAGCCAGCTGGAGAAAAACGACAGGAGCGAGGCATCAGGAGAAAGCAAGCTTGCTGAGTTTGCAGAGGTGGGTGAGAAGTTCCTACTCCTCCTCCATGAGGACAGCATAGCGTCCCCACATTCTGATTACTGCGGGCGAAGCGAGACATCCCTTGTGAAGACGGCCAGGCACGCCACAAAGCACAGCAGCAAAAATGGGGCGTCCTCAAAGCTAACAAGGGCGAGGGACGCTGTCATGGGAAACCTACGCACGCTTCTCCAAATAGGAAGGGCCAGACTGCTTGTGGACAAGCCGTACGCAATGACCCGCAGGGAGAGGTACGCGTGGGAGGCGCTGTCCCGACTCCGAGGAGGCCCGCTGAGGGATGAGATCACTGAGGCCCTCTTCGTACCAAACCCCGGAGTGGATTACCTGCACCGCCTCCTAGAGAAACTCGAAGGCTCCCAGAGAGAAGCCTTTGCCGCCATGAAGGCACAACGCAGTCTGCATTGGAAGCACACCATGCAAAACGTTGGGAGCAAAGGTCAAGGTGCCATCTTCGACTATGTGGCTGACCGCTTCACCACGCCGGCAGCGTTCATGAAGCAACAAGATGGCACTCTCACGGCTGACCCAGCCAAGGTTGACTCCCTCCTCAGAGACAACCAGGCATGGGGTGGTATATTCCAAAAATACGCCTCCTCACCCGAGCCAAGTTGGGACTCCTTCCTCGCAGTGTACGAAGATGTACTACCGGCGGCAGAAGACATGACTTGTGAACCCATCAAGGTGGAAGATGTACACAAGGCACTCAAACGTATGAAGCGTACCACCTCACCAGGCATGCACGGATGGAGAGCACACGAAGTGGAACAGCTACCTGACTCTATCATCGCCATCCTTGTGGAATGCCTAAATGCCGTCGAACGGGACGGCGTGTGGCCTGAAGCCCTCATGCAAGCACTGGTGCCGCTAATCCCGAAACCAGACAGTGATGGAGACCCCCTGTCGCAACGACCCATCACCATCACGGCGGTCCTCTATAGGATATGGGCATCGATACGTGCTCAATCCGCCTTTCCGTGGTTGGACAAGTTGTCACCTGCAGGATTGCACGGGTGCAGGCCCAAACACGGGACGGAGGACTTGTACTGGCACCTCGCAGCACAGTTAGAATGCGCACACCTCACCGGTGAACACATCTTTGGAGTAGCCATAGACTTTAAGAAGTGCTTTGATACCGTCCCCATCAACATCGCGATGTGCCTTGCAGCGAGACTGGGCTTCAATGGAGTGGTGCTATCGGTACTCAGAGAGGCTTATGTGAAGATGAAGAGACACTTCCGGTGCAACGGGTCTGTGGGAGAACCCTTCACACCAACCAATGGTATCATGCAGGGGTGCCCATTGAGTGTGATCCTAATAAACATTGTTATCAGCGTATGGATGCGTGAGGTCGACAGCAAGGGGGCTGAGACCACATCATTCGTTGACGACATCTACGCCACTGCCCCATCTCACCAGCTCCAGCAGATGGCCGTTGACCGAACAGTGATCTTCTCTCACCACACCCAGATGGACATCAGCGTCTCAAAGTCGCTCACCTTCTCCACGTGCCGCACGCGCCCATGTGAAATCAAGGTGATCAACGTGCAAACCGGAGAGCTAATGTGCCACAACCCTCCGACGTTCCTCCCTGTCAAGAACAGCTTCGACAGCACAGGGGTCATGCAGCACGCACAACCAGGCACCAACCTTAGCTCCTTGCCCGTCTCCAATCGCATCTCCAACAGGTCCTCAAACGCGGTGAAGAACCTGGGAAGGGTGCGGTCCCTCCCAACACCAGTAAACCACCGAGACCACATAGCGGCAATGACTGCGGGGTCAAAGTGCTATTATGGCGCGTCCGTGACTTACCTGTCCCCGGAGAAACGGGCAAAACTTCAGAAAAACTTCACAGCAGCTGTCTGGACCGGGCCTTCGCGACGTGCTGTGGTGGCGGTCATGCACATCCTACAGCACGGCCACCGACTAGACCCGGAGATGGTCTTCCACATTCGCAGGCTACGTGCGTGGATCAAACAGATGAGAAGAGAAAACTGCAGACATCTATGTGCGGTGGCGTGGCAGCACAGAGATTCCCTGTCCTACGGACCGTTCTTCCTCCTCAATGAATCACTGAACGCCTTGGGGTGGGACTGGGTTGCCCCCAACCAAGTCAGATTCACCAACGAATCAGGAGACCAAACCCTGCTGGACGTTGACACCCTCACCGAAAAGCAAGCCACGTCAGTCGAGGCCGAGGCACGTCACAAACTGCGGAATGCCCTAATGAGGTCCCTTGCGAACAAGCGATCGAGCGACTACGACGGACTCCAACATGGTGTTGACGGCAGAGTGACCAGGCACCTGCTGGAAGACCCCGAGAGCAACTTAACCGGGTACCAGAAAGGCATCCTTCGCTCCATCATCGCAGGGGCAATGACAACAACGGGTAGATCCGGCCTCATCACCGACGGATGCCCTTACTGTGAGACCGAAGCCCGCGAAACAGTTCGCCATATGTGGTGGGAATGCAGTGCGTGGGAGGAGGTACGCAGCCGTCACCCTGTCGCAGCCGCGGACAGGACGGACTGGCCGAACTGTCTGGTCATTTGCGGGGTGGCACCACGGTACCGTCACGACTGCCACGACAACGTTCTCCCGCGAGACGACCACGAGAGGATCGCACTAGTGAGAAATCTGCAAAGGCTATTCATAGAGATAGTCAGGCAAAGACAGATTCGAGATGACCGCCCAGCAGAGTCGGCCCGCCACCACCGCCTGGTTGACTACCCATGGGGATGGTCTTCTCCCCAACCCATGCGAGTGCAACTCCCTTCACTGCGTTACCAAGACGTGGGGGCCATATGGAAACACAGTGAAGACCTATGGTACGCAACCAACCACTGGGTAAACAGTCTGCAATGGGCGCATAACGGATCGGAGCACTCCGTTAGCTACATTGAGCTCGCAATAGACTTCGAGCTGACCACGGGACTTTCCTTGCCGGGTATCAAGAACCGTAGATACCAGCCATACTGTGCGTCTCAAACCGTGTGCACTGTGCGCAACACCCTAGAAGGCCGCCAGGGCACAGAGGTGTTCTTTGATGGTGGTGCTAGACAGAACGGTACGGTATTTGCGAGGGCAGGGGCAGGAGCAGTTGTCTACATCGACGGGGTGAAGGCAGCATCCGTAGCTACGCCCCTGCCATTTGCAAGAAGCAACAACGTTGCCGAGTACGAAGGGGCTAGCAGTGGCCTTTGCCTTCTTCGCGACCTACCCCCAGAAGTGTGTGGCCAGGCGACCATATACGGTGACTCTAAACTGATCATCGAGCACATCAAGGGGAACACAACATGCAAAGAGAACCTCCAGCCATTCCTCCACCGCATCAGGGCCCAAATCCGAGACCTGCAACCCCGCTACGTCATCGAATGGCGCCACGTCAAGCGGAACCTCAACACTGACGCTGACGCTCTCAGCAATGAAGCGATGGATACGGTCGAAGTTGCGAGGGCGGAGCAGCTAAGCCAGGCAGCTGCAGAATACCCTCTCTTCCAAAAGAGCGTATGGGCCAAAGCACTGTCACTGCAGAGCCTCACCCGTGACCTACGCAGTGTGGTCCAAGTCGACAGTTGGACCAGAGGCAAAGAGGGAGGTGTCACCAGTCTGACAGCGCTCGGAGGGACAGTGGTGCAAGGGGTAAACCGACGGGCTGTGCTTTCCGCCAAGACAGAGGCCGTCCTCCGCCACCTCAACGCCCACAACATCCGCAGCGAACAGCCGCATGGCCCTAGCTCCATCCTGTATGAGGAGAGCCAAGCATGGGCAGCACGGTTCTACCCCCAGGACCACTACGCCGCGAACTGGACGGAGGCATCCAGCCAGGCACGGGGCAGAGCGGCGGTGGACACTGCAGCCTTCAGGTCCAGACCCCCGCGACCAGCCCCCGCGGGGGCCCGCAAGAACGCCAAAATCATCTCATGTGAGAGCCACGGAAAAGTCAGATGTGTGTCCTGTGTGAAAGTGCGAGCCGTAGTGGAAACCTGCTGCAACCTGCACCACAGAGAGGATGATGGCCTTGAGCTTGTGATGGACTTCTGCCTGAGCCACAGATTGACGCGCTGTGGGGCCTGCCACTTGGACAGAAAAAGCCTAAACGAATGCTGCCACTCCTGCCACCCGCAATTCAAGCACGCGGCCCAGGAAGGCATTCAACCACTGCATCACCGTCACGACCCTTCGGGGGCGTCTGCCGTGACGTGAGCACCCCCCCCCCCTTTTTGGGGCCATATTCTGAGCAAGAATTACCCCTACTAGTTATCAAACACACATACCCTCCCTTCCCCAGCATGTCTAGATGTGAGAAATAGAGGCAATTTTGTCTTTCAATATTTTTTTTTCCTTCTCGGGTGACTAAGCAGGGAGGCTTAGGTTCATCTGCTAAATTTGTTCGTTTTTTTGAACAAAACCAGTCGCTTCCCCCCCCCCCCCCCCCCCAGTGTAGCCTAGCTACAATGCAAACGAGTTTTTATCCCTTCAGGGCTGCCTCTCCCCGGAAGTTTATCTTCTGACGCTTTTCTTATTTTCTCTCTTCTCCTTCGTTCTGTGGTGCCTACCCGGTTTCTTGTTTTTTGTTTCATTGTTTCTATATTCTCTTAGTGTTTGATGTGCACAACGGTGAAGTAAATGATTTTGACTTGTAGTTTTACTTTCTGATTTCGTTGTCTCACAACGGTGAAACCAGAAAAAAAAACTGGTCAAAGCCAAGTCATTTAGTTCACCGTTGTGTGGTAGCTGCCTCGCGGTAGTGGTCTTTTGTTTTTATATTCCCCTCCCTGTTTTCTGTTAGTTCTTTTTTGTGTGTGCAGTCATGACGCCCTTTTATCAAGTTTTAAGTGTTTAGACGTACATAGAGAGTAAAATCGTCAAAACAATCACCAAAAGCTACCCTAATACCTCAGGGGACGAGGTGTAGAGTTTCTCTTTCTTTAAGTTGACGAAATGAGACTTGGACTCATATTTTTCTCTTTTTAGAAATGTACGCACTTTGAGTTGTCTCTTTTAAGGTGCCGAGATGTTTACGGTCAGCTGATAAACTTTTCTCTCTTTTTCCCCTTTTTTTTTGCGTTTTGCACCCTCTTGGGTAGTATTAACGGGAACGAATTTTCAGTTTTTTTTTTTTATCATTACGGTAGTGCGACCCGCTCTCTTCACGTCAGTTTCTCTTCTTCTTTTCCCCTATTTTTTTTCTTCGACGTTTTCAAAATACCAAAGAAATATGACAATTAAAGAAAGTGGCAGTGTTGATATTATTCTGCAGCATGACAACTGAGTGCATTCCAACAAAAGTCATTTTTTTTTTTAAGTTGTGAAAGTTGTCCGTCTGCTCTTTTTGGCAGGGAATAGGTGGCGTCTACCTGCACGGAGATAGTGTTTCATTTATTAGAGTGGTCCATTTTTCTTTTGGTCCACGCTCCATTTCCTACCCCCTTTTTTTGGAAAATAAAGGGAAATATCAGTTGACAATGATATTTCGTTTTTTGTGTGTCCCTCCCCCGTTCACATGAGGCACACATCCCATCAACCCATCTCTTTTAGATAGCTAAGCAGAGGGAGGCTTAGGTTCATCTTACAAACCTTGCTTTTTTTTTATGTTATAGTTACACATCTTCCAAGTTTCATAAGACACTTCACTGTTGGCATTCATCTTTTAAACGGGCATCAACAAGGTGGGGTTTCCAGACTTTGGGTCATCCAAAGAAAGAATGTCACCGTGTTGATTTTTTTCCGTATTCTCTCTCCCTTTATAAAGCACCAAACCTTTGTGTGTAACGACATGAAGGATTTGGCTTTCTTTTTCCCTCTTTTTATATGTTGCGCCCGACGAGGTGTTCATCTTATAAAGTTTTCTCTGCAGTTCTATCCAGACCTTTTGGCGTTATTTGACCCTTTGTCAAAAAAAGTTACACCTGTTAGTTTTCTCCCTTGTGGCACCAACGCGAGTTGAGGTGCAAACAGGGTTTCCAACAGTGTATAGAAACAGCGCTCAGTTGGTAGGACTTCAAATTTTAGTATTGTGTAACAGTTCTTTTTCTTCTTTTTTTACCCTCCGGTGGCAGAGGGGTCGGGTGAGTCATCATTTTTTTTCATTTTTAGCGGTTTAGTTTCGATTTTTGGGTCCCGAATTTCCCCCCCGTAACAGCGGTCGCTGTGCGCGTTGCGACTTTCTACCAATGCAGGGTTTTCTCTCCTCTGATGCTCAAAATCGTGAAAGGCGGGTGGGGGGAGGCTGAACAAGGGGGGTTTCAGCCTTATCAGTAACTTCGATACATTTATAAAACGGCGGTCATGGCACCCAAAAGTTCCTGGTGAAGCCACGGTACGCAACATTTCCAAATATTGCCATACAATGGCACTATCGTTGTCTGCGACGTCGTCAACACAGGATTCGGTGTCCGACGCGGTCGTGCTGCCGAAGAAGTCACGGTCGCCACTCATCACTGCGTTTGAAACTCTCTACTTTCCGTCGGCAGTCGTTGCTTTGTTGGCAGTCTGCGCGGTGCTTCCGAACCGGTTGACGACGGCGAGCACGTACATTTTTCCGGATCCGTGTTGGTAATTACCGTCAGGAAAATGCCCGCCGCGAGAAAGCGCCTCAAGAACAGTCAATTTATCAACATCAGGTGGCAACCGAAAAGTAAAAGTCGGGGTTTCCCCAAACCGCGAAACTGTATTTATGCGGTTCCCGACCCGCTGCAGGAAAAGTACCACCCGACTCCCCTGCCCAATGGACAACCCAGAAAAGGGTTGTTTTTTTTAGATGTGTATGCACGAAAGGCACATTCATTTAATAAGTTTTTTCTCTTCTTTGTGTGCTTTCTCGAATGGAAAGTATACGAAAGTAGTTTGTTTTTTGCTCGGGGGGGGGTGTGTTTTTGTGTCGTACAATCTGTACTTCTGTTACTATAAATTATGCGTGAGGAAAAGCATAGTGAGTTGTATCATAGCTGTGTCTGGACAAAGAAAAAGTAGTGGCTTGTATTAGTGGAGCACACTTTAGGGTGGCTGCACTAATACAACCAAATTTTCAAAAAAAAAAATATAGTGGCTCATCCTCGAGTGTCTACGCTTCAAGTTTTCAAACCTCGGGTGTAGCAATAAACCCAAGATGTCAAAAAAGAATTTGGGGTGATATTTTGACTGATGTGTGTGTGTGTGTGCGTATGAGAGGCACATTCATCTTTTAAAATTTTTCTCTTTTTGTGCCCCCGTTTTTTTTGATGGGAACTATCTTCCATCACTCAAATTTTATTTTGTTACAAAGAGGCTCTGTATTTTATCACAGATGTCTCTTTTTGCACTCAAATTTTTATATCATTTTTGCTTTAGTTTTTTTTTAAACCTTCAGGGTCAGATATCTTTCCTTTATGTCCTCTCTAAAAAAAATAAACTGATTCTGTACCTTTGAAATTCATTCGCCTTGACAACATTGTGTACATAAAGGCCCCCGCAAACCCTTTACACATAGTTGTGTACATAACCCGTCTTTCTCCGGACAGGGTATTGTCGATGCAATGAAGAATGTATCGAATAGTGTAGCGCGCCCTGGGATGCTTGCATTATTACAGCAAACTGTGTTTCTTCCCCAAATATTTGAAAATAAAGAAACCACCTAATTTAGGTGGGTAGGCCCCCAGGTGATTGCGGATACAAAAAAAAGGGTAAAATGGTGGCGGATTTTGCGATTTTTGGCCCAAGAATGGCTCAAAAGGGTCCAAACCGTCCGCCACACAAAAACCAATCTTATCATTTAGTTGATGTTGTGATCTCCCTCTCCCTCTGTATGACGGCCTCCGTCTACCATGACTTTAATCGGTTGGGGTAAAAGGGGTGTGAGGAAAGGTGACTCCAGAAATGTTTTTTTTCCCCCCCCTCTTACAGTTTACAAGGTGACCAGGGCTTTGCAGGATTGGGCCCCTCTCACTAAGGTTTCTTTTATTAGCATTAAGCATCCTTCTGTACGGAGTGTTCTAAGTGGACCACTTCAAAGCAGGGCTGGGATGAACCGAGAGCTGACTTAGGGGTGAGAGTGGTCGCTCATCAGATTCCACGAATGGTGTAGTTTGATCTGTATGCGCATATTCATTTCAACCTTATTTTTTTTTTGTTATATTTCAAGTCAACTTTTTTTTAGTCTTGTGATGAGACACAAAAGCACAATCGATAGTAATATATTGCTGTGTTTGTTGATGTGCTATGAGTTGGGCAAATTCATCTTTCAGTTTGGGTACATTTAGTGCACCCTATTATACCATCTATTCAGTAGAATAGTTAGTATATGAAACAATCTTTCAACTTTTCTTATGGTTATTTTTTTCCATCTTTCACGTTTTTTTACTTCTCTGTCCACATACCCCCTACGGTTTTACTCTTCCCCTCCTCGCTTTGAAAAAAAAAAAAAACTACCGTCATTTTTTTTTTTTTCCCTGGCACCAGCGGGTGGATGACAGAAACAGCCACGTAACATGGTACCTAATGTGTTCTGCCACCACTCCACTTCTTCCCCCCCTTCCCCCCTTCTCCTTTCGTTTGCTACTGAAGTGCTCATGCCTTTTGATTACCCCACAAAGGTGACTAAGCACCAAGAGGCTTAGGTTCATCTAAAAAACTTTTCTTTGCTTGCGTCTACAGGCGTAATGCAGTTTCAACAGCTTTCTCTCTTTGTATAGGGTATGCTTAGAGGGCAGGGTGATAGAGAAATATGCATCTTTTGGAGTGTTCTTTGGTGTTGTGTGTGTCTTCATGGCCCCCTTTTAGCGATGATGGTAAAATATATGTGTGCACGCGGCATTCAGGCTTTTTTTTTGCAGGATTTTGCGTTGTTCATCTCAAGGGGGGGGCAGTTTTGTTCCCAGGTGGTGTCGTTCTTCCCAGAGGTCTTCCCTTCCCCAGCCCCCCCCCCCATCTCTAGCTTGACATTCGTGCACGCTCGCGAAAATAGACTGTGGGTGTGCAAGAAATAAAGTGAATTTGTATTTTTTTTGCAGTGTGCAGTGTGATCGTTGACCGTATAGGCGTGATCGGACTTCAAGAAGAGAACTATCAGGTGGAGAGAGGAGCAAACAAAAAACACATCAGGACACTTTCAAACTTTCAAACACAAAAAAAAACACCAACAAAATGTCTGGCAAGAGATCGAGCGACGCTGCAAACCGCGAGGTGGTTGATGTTGTGGGTGACATCTCGAAGAAGATGGACGACTTCCTTGCGTCTGTGGCAGCACTGAGGGATCTGGAGGAGAAGCCGCAGCGCATCCAGGACGAGGTTGCGCTTGCGGAGCGTGAGAAGGACGCACGCACCGAGGAGTTCGACAAGAACATGCTGGACCACGAGCTGATGACGATCCAGAACGTTCTGCAGAAGCAGAACAAGGTCTCGATTGACATTGACGAGCTGAACGACCTCCGCGCCCTGCAGCGTCGTGAGGACAAGGACGAGCGTGTGGCAAAGAAGGCACGCTTCGACGAGGAGGTTGAGAGCAAGGTCAAGATTGAGCTGGACCTGAAGAAGCTGCACTACGAGAAGAAGGTCGCAGAGGCAACCGCAAGAGAGGCCAGCTTCTCGACAGAGAGGGACATCCTCCAGAACACCATCGTCGCGCTGCGCGAGGAGATCAACTCCCAGAAGGACCTCACCTCCCAGCTTGCGCTCAGCAGCTGCAGAAACTGATTCCAGTCTCTCGGTTCCCACACCACCTAGCCTTGTGTGTGATGACAGCAACGTCCAGCGACCAAACCGCACCAAAAGAAGGGAAAAAAAAGTTTTTTTACAAAAAAAAATGAAAAAAGAAATAGCAACCAGATCAACCAACCAAAAGAACTGTGGAAGCATTTGTATTCCACCCTATTTTTTTTTTCCTCACCCTCCCCTTCCCCCCATTGCGTGGTAATACCGTTTCCACTCAACACGGGTTGGGGTGGGTGAGTGGGTTTATTTAGTGTGTTCTGCAGGATATTCTTCCTTGTGCCCACACTTTGCAAAGAAAAACACGGGCATTTTTTTTCTCCACTCAAAAAAAAGACATAAAAAAAGCATTTAAAAAAAACTTGACATTTTCACATGCTCACAAACACAGGCCAACGTATGTTATCTGCATGCTCTCACCCCTGCCACATCCCGTCTCCCCCACCTCTCCCTCCTTGCATGAAGAGGCAAACCAAAAGAAAAGTTGAATTTTCTTTTGATGACCAAATCGTGTTCGGTATTAGACTTCACACTGCCGGAAAAAATGACCGATATTTTTAAAGAAGAACAGCTCTCTACTATCCTGTCTTTTGACAATGATGGTTAGAATGAAAAAAAAAAACAAAAAAAAAAAAAATGATTATTGTTTACTACGCAGTGCTAGAACACCCTTCCCCCCCTCCGTTGAAACGTGTTTTCCTTTTTTTTTCGGGATCTTATTTAGATTTCGAGATTTTTTTTTTCTCCTACTTTTAAGCCCTCTATGAGGGTTCCCCACCGATCCTCCTCCCCCTCCCTCACTTCTCCCCTTCAATTGCTTCGCTTAGCGTTGTAAATGATAGGGGGGTGTGGGATGGGGATGGGTGATGGTTCCTTCCACTGGTTTCTCCCTTCCCCCGTCTCCCTCTTTTTTTACTTTTTTCGTTTGGAAACCTGGACAAAAAAAAAAGGGCTTCTGTTTTCGCCCCAAATACTTTTGTTTTAAAAACTCATACAGTATTCGCTACACGGAAGATCAACCAGAACAGCCCTTAACACTGTGCGTACAGAGCCCCTCCATATATCCTGAGGTTCTGTTTTCACGCCTTTTCTATCACAAAAAAACATTCACAGCACACACAACACACCACACAATGGCCTCCTCCAACTCTCTCGGAAGCCCGCAGCCGACCCTCGCAGTGGACCTTGCTGCGACCCACAGCTCTGGCCTGCAGTCTGGTTTGAGCGCTTCTGGGTCGCCTTTGGGATCCCCTGCTAAGGCCGCGAGCCTGCCGAGGAGGGGCCCGCAGTACCGTATCCTCAAGAGGCAGACGCAGGTGGTGTCCGGAAAGCTTGCGGAGTTCATGAAAGCATACGACCTGCTGCCGGACATCAAGGACAGAATGGACGCCATCAGCGATAGGATCTATGAGGAGGACAAACGCAAGGCAGATATGATGGGGCGCATTGAGAAGGAGATCGAATCGCATGAGCTTGCAGTGGTGCAGGCTGCGCTGAAAGAGTCTAACAAAATTGCGGTTGACCAGATGGAAGTGTACACACTCCGCAACCTCAACAACGAGCGTGACCAAGAGAAGGAGCAGGACAAACAGAAGATGGCGCAAGAAATTGCAATGAAGGTTGCAGACCAAGCCCGCTTCCAAGAGCTCGAATTTGCGAGCACCTTTGCTGAAGCGCAGGCCACAGAAAACGCAATCGAAGCAGAGCGCAGGGCACTCCACGAAGAGATCAAATCTCTTCGCAACGAAATCGCCTCCCAGAAAAAACTCTCCAGCGACATTGTCAGAGCAAAATAAGCACAAAAAAAAAAAAATATGGGGTAAAAAAAGTGAACACTGATGCAGGCTCTTTGCTTGATATGTGTTTTTTCCATTGGGTGGGGCGGGGGGGGAGGTGGTCCTTATTGTGTATCGGTACACAAGACGCATATTTTTAAAAAAAAAAAATTCATGCGGAAAGTCCTAGATGCATTCTGTTGTACCAATGAGCGCAGAAACTTCCCTGTCACCCCATTCAGTTGATAGGATGAGGAGGGAGAGTGCAAAACATTTTTTCAGATATCGCGCGAGATCGTTCGGTATCCCAACCAAATTTCTTGCCCCATAAAAAAAGAGGGCGAGAGGAGCGGGTGGGGCGGTGAGGTGAGGAGGTAGAAAAGAGGGAAAAAGAAGAAAAGAAAAGCTGGACATGAGTGCTACTTTTTTGTTTTATTACCTATCCCCTCCCCCCCTTTTTAGATGTGTGTGCACGAGGGGTACACTTCATCTTTCAAGTTCTTTTTTTTTGTTTTTGTTTTTTTTTGTTGAAAAGAGGGTTTTTGCCAGGATTTGGGGTTTCAGGATTTGGGGGGTGAGACCCCACGAAGGCCCTCCCAGCACCCCTTGGCGAAAAACCCCTGGAAAACCGGGTTATATTGACTATCGTGATAAAGACCTGGTATTCGCAGCTTCACTCTTTTGTTTCATTTTGCATTATCTTGGGGTCATGATACTACACTAATAGACGGTTGATACCACAAAAAATCATGCAAAAATTGAGACTGAAAAAAATTTAAAAAAATAGTGAAACTGACGATGTCCCCTTCAACCCGTTTCTTTTGGTTCCCCTTTTCATCTTTTTTTTTTTTTTTTTTTTGGTTTTGTTTTTTCTCCTCTTGACCACCGCAAAGCCTATCTAAATGTGATGAAGCGTGCAAATAATTTTTGTTTTGCGAAACACGAGCTTATTAGTACGACCTTCTTACATGTGCACGGTCCTTCCCCTTCAGGTACTGATCAAAGGGTGTTGAGGGGCTTGACTAGTCCTTAGTCATTTCCCACCTTTATTTAAAAAAGTCAGAATTTCCTATGGGGGGGGTGCGTTTTGGTTGAAAGAAATGTTACGAAGAAGTTTAAGATCATCTTAACCAACTTTATTTAACTATTGTGATTGAAGGTGACTAAGACCGAGATGCTGTTAAAAACACTTTCTTTTTTACTGCACTCCTCCATTTTTCCCAAAAAAAAAAAATCTCGAATTCTAGATCAGTACCTGACTATTCTAAAACCCTCCCTTTTCAGTGGGTTTTTCCCCTTCACGTTTGGAATTTGCTTCTGAGCGCAACGTCCCATTTTTTTTTCTCGCCCCCCCTTACCCCCTCTAGAACTTTTCAACGACGATAAAACAAAAGATATCCTTTTTATCCCTTTTTGATCAGATGTAAACCACGAAATGGATTGTAGGGACTGCATGGTTGGCTGTCCACCCCCGGTACAGCCGGTCATTGTACCAAAGGTACACTGTCGCGAGAGGGCTTTGTATTTCAAGTCAACTTTTGTTTAACCTAGCGTGAGATGGGTATTGGGGATACCACGGCTGTCATTGCATTAGGTGCGGGGAGAGTCCCACGGTATTGGTCTGCTGTACAGCGGGCCGAATTGACCGTATATCTAGCTGGACGTTCACTTCCTGAAAAATACCGGGTTTTCGGGGTTTGCTTTGGTGGGTTCGCTCAGAGGTGTTTGGCAGGCGTGGCGGGGTGTGTAGAAACGCTGTAAGGAAGTGGGGAAACAGGTTGCACATTTTCTTCTGAAATTATGTAAACCTTGTTTTTTTTGTCCAACTGCGCTGCAATCTTTCTTTTGTCGACCGTCGATGAAAATGGGATTCTGCGTGGTTGGCTGGTGATCGGTGGAGAGGTTGGGTTGGGATGGACAGCTGGGTTAGCGGGTTCTTCGGCGGAATGTGTGCTCATGCCACCCTGTTGGATGTGGTTTTGTGGGTTGGGTGATTGATTTCCCAGATGGCGTTCGTTTTGATCTTTACATACCATGTTCTGTTCAAAACCAGCACAGTGCCGTGTGTGCGCCATGGGTGGGGGAATGTGCTTGGTTATGCTTGGCAGTGGGGCACGACATTGTGTTTGGTGTGTTTGGGCCGTTTTCAGTGGTGCAGCAACGGGGTGGGGTGGCAGGGGCACAGCAGCATTGATGAAAGCGTCTTGCGCGGGGAGCGGGTTTTTGTTGCACGCAGACGAGGCTGGTGGTAGAGCTCGTCTGCAAGCTGCCCTTTACTTCGCTTCACGTTGTTTGCCGCAGTTTGGACAGTTCTGAAGATGCGTGGGAACAGAGCAAACGTCTCCTTTGAGGGTTGGGGTTACCACTGCTGACCAGGGATGGTGATGGCGATTGTGTGAACATGACCCTCCCGACCCAGATGGCACTGTTGGCCTATTCAGCGTTGCACACCTGAGAGAATTGGAGGGCCAAGGAGAATGAGGGGGGGTGGTGGGTGGTGGTGGGTTGGACGACGCATATGGACAGGGGGGTGCCGAAGCACTGCCGCATCCCTATTGTCCCTGAGGCAGGTTTCTGCGCTTTTTTGAGAATCTGTTGGTTGAGTGTAGCTGCCGTACAGAGGGTCCGTTTTTTTTGGGGGGGGGGGGCAGCTAAGCGCTATGGGCTGAGGTTGGCCTTAGGAACCTCTCTTTGGTGATTGTGCACGAGAGGCTTAACTTTTCTTTGAGGATAGGGGTCGAACAACGCGGAGCGGGGTAGGTTTTGGGTGGGGTGGGAAGCTGTCACACCGTTCTGTGTTGTCTCGTGTGAGCATCTGATCTGAATGCATTATTGGCACTCTGGGGTTGTGAGGATTGACACCTTGTGGACATAGGTTCAATTTGCTCTTGGTTGTTGCCAATGCGCGGTGTGGCGCGTTGTTCCGGGTGTGGATGTGGCTGTGGGATGGTTGAGCATGCGGCTGTCAGTGGGCAGCACGTCTTGGCTGATGTGTGGGGTGGTGCATTTGGGCCATAGAGGAGGACGGCGCCGAACAGTTCAACTGCTGTCCACTTGGAATTGTCTAGATGCCTGGAGTGCTGTGATGCAGTTTTGGATGGTGTTTCAAGCATTCGTGGGTGGGGTAGGTTGGGTGGGATGGGCGATGGGGTCCCTGACTCAGCAGGCTGCACCAGGTGTTTCGCAACACCTGCATTGCTATGCCAGGCTGTGGCAGGAGATGGTTTCCTTTGAGATGAGTGGCGGTGAGGTGAGGTGAGGTGAGCGAGGTGAGGTGGCTGGTATCGGGTGTGGGTAGGTGGAGGCGACACCTATACGGATAGGGTATATGATGCAGGGCGTCACTGCGGTGGCCTAGCGTCCTTCTTGAGCGAGAGAGTGTTTTGCATGGTGGGTGCATCACTTTTCAAGGTTTTCGTTTGTTGATTTTGTTCTCAAAGACAACGCCGATTGTCCGAAGGTTGCGAATGATGTCTACACGACAGCCAAAAGCGCTGTCACGCATTTGGGTGACGTCTGCGCATCGTATGAAGGTATGAGGGATTCGCTGGGGAGGGGGGGTCACTCAGGGGCGGGCGGGTATCGTTTGTCTTCGCACAGCTTCTGGAACCCAGCTTAGTCACTGTGGATGGCAAGGTGTTTGGCACGATGATGCTGGTGGGCACCACACCCCTGGTACCCCAGCTTGGTCATTGTGGCGGAACATTGTACTGCATCGCTTTACCGAGCCATCTCCTTTGGGCTACTGCTGGAACGACTTCTGTGAGGTGAGTGCGGCGTTGCGACAATTCTTGATGTGGGCTGGACCTTTAGTGGCGTAGAGAACCTCGTGGGGTGTCTTGCGCTGTGATTGCGGCGCTGCTGCTTGGTGAGCGGACGGTCCCTGCGCAAGCGTGAGACGGGAGCACGCTTACTGGGAGGAGCATTGAGAAGGGGAGCAAGCTTGCAATAAAGCGTGGACGACGCCACCCTCCACTGGGACAAATGGATGAGGTAGGTTCAATCCGCTCCGTTGACCCACCCCTGTAGGCTAGTAGACGCCACCAGGACACGAGGTTTCTCGGCTTCTCTGCGTGATAGAATGCCCCTTCTCCCGTTCTGGTTGGGGCAATGAGTATAGAGGGTTTTCGGGGCAAAATCCCATTTTTTCCCCCTCTCTCTCCGGTCGGATTCAACGCACTCCCCTTCTAGGTGGTCCCATACACAACACAAAACAACAACACTTTACAATGCCGAAGCGCAGCGCCTCCGGACCTCTGATGCGTGACCTGCACTTGATGACAGGTGAGATCGATGCCAAGGCTGCGGCAGCCACTGAGGGCATTTCCTTTGTGACCGGCCTGCGCTCGAAGGTCGACACGATCAGCGACGACATCGGGAAGGAGGAGAAGGAGAGGGAGGAGCGTGTGGGGCTTGTTGAGAAGCTGATTGCGGCGCATGAGTTTGAGAAGGTGCAGGAGGCCCTGAAGCATCACAACAAGACGATGATTGATGCGTTTGAGTTCAAGGAGCTCCGTGCGCTCGAGAGCGGGGTTGAGAGCGAGCGTGCCAAGAAGAAGCAGAAGCTTAACACCGAGGTCGAGATCAAGGTCAAGGACGAGCTTCGTTTCATGGAGCACGACTTTGCTGAGCGTTTCGCCACCGCTGAGGCAAAGGAAAAGTCCTTCCAGGCCGAACGCCGTACTCTCACCGAAACCATCGAAGCCCTTCGCGTTGAGATTGAGTCCCAGAAGCGTCTCACTGGAGACATTGCCAAGGCGGCTGCCCAGCCCCCTCCGATCCAGGTGATGCGCAACAACTAAGAAGCTTTTTTTTTCATTTCTTTTCTTCACCCCAAAAAGACGAACAAAAATGAGGTGAAAAAAAGATAGATGAAGAAGGGAGAGATTGCCGGATCGAAAAGAAAAAAAAAATACAAAAAAAAAAAAACCAAACCTAGCCAAAACCAAACAACCAACGATGCAAAATGGGAGGTGGGGTGGGAGGGAACGGTACGTGAATATTTCCAAAAAAAAAAAGAAGATGCTGTAAAAAAAAGAAAAATTAGGTTTTGATGGGTGGGATAGGAATTTTTCAAAAAAAAGAAAAATAATACAACGATAGCCACCGCGGGTTCTCAGACTCGTGACCAACAGATATATTTAAAAACAAAAACCCACTACCATCCTTTCTCTAATTGCAAACGATATTCTCCCCTTTTTGTTGATTTTTTTTTTTTTTTTTGTTTTTCAAAAAAAAGCAATGTTCACTTCCCTCCCTCCCCCGGCTCTCGCCTCCCTTTCCCCCCCCTCTTCCCCCTATTTTTGAAAGATTGTCAGATACATTGTGATACCCACGAGGCCTGTGAAGTCTAACAAGCTTTTTTTTTTTTTTGTTTTTATTTTTGACTCCTATTCGCAAGGGGGGCCTTAGATTTTGATTTTTGTTTTTCAGGCTGCTAGCTACTTATGGGATAGGTGAGGGCCGCTCAGGGAAAGAAGAAGAGAAAAAAAAAAGGTGTGAAGTAGATTTTTTTTTTTTTTTATTCTTTTATTTTATTGCGTTTCTTTGCAAATAAAACCCTGGGTCGTTCTCCCTTCCCTTTTGATTGGGAGCCACCTCGTCTGTCATACAGGCGGATTTCCCTTATTTTTGAGAGATTTACTTTTTTGGTATTTCTTTTCGATTCCCCCCATTTTTCCCCCCCTCTTCTCCCCCCTTTTGATGCAGCTTTGGTTATGGTCAAAAAAAAAATGTTTTAGCAGTCAAAAAAAAAAAATGACTGTTCTCATATGGAAAGGTGTAAACAAACCTCCATACCCTTCACCCTCTCTCTCTCTCCCCCCTCTTCTTACCTCAGCTAAACGTAGCATTTTCCTTTAAAGAACAACGAAGAAGCAAACGATAAGTTCAGGAAAGGGGAGGGGGGGAGGGAATATGGGAGGGGGTGTCAAAATCTCACTGGGGGAGAGGGTTATAAGAGTGGGGTGGGGGGAGAAGGTACACTATCGGTGTGATTATGCGTTATTTTTTAAAAAAAAAATTTAGTTTTGTTTTACCGCGAACTGCAGAAGCGAGGTTCGAAGAACAACGACGGAGGTGAACAAAACTCAAAAAAAAAAAGGTAAAAACAGAACCCCTGAAAGAAAGAGCAAATTATCTCGCTCCAAAGGCCGTTCTCCAGTTGACACGGAATTCACGCCAATCGGGTGTGGACTCAGGACAGGGGTATCTGGCGTCGGGGGGGGCCTAAGACGGCACCAAAAACAGCAAACCAATGCATACATAAAAAATGCCACGAAAAAAAAAAAAAAAAAAACGCAAAAAAAACAAAAAAAACAACAAAAAAAAAAAAACACAAAAAAAACACAAAAACTCTAGAAAAAAAAAGGAGGGTGTACATTTTTCTATCCTCGCGATTGTGATGAAGGTGATGTCTTACGATGGTTATATGAGGCTTAGGGTCGTCTTCACCTTTATACGTCTCTTGCCTTGGTGTTGGGCAGTAACCCTCCGACTGGAGCATTGGGTGTTCAAGTGGGCTTCGTTTCGTTTATTCTACGTTAAGCAAACACAGGCATACACGTTTCTTGCAAAAACACAAAAACACCAACAAAATGTCTGGCAAGAGATCGAGCGACGCTGCAAACCGCGAGGTGGTTGATGTTGTGGGTGACATCTCGAAGAAGATGGACGACTTCCTTGCGTCTGTGGCAGCACTGAGGGATCTGGAGGAGAAGCCGCAGCGCATCCAGGACGAGGTTGCGCTTGCGGAGCGTGAGAAGGACGCACGCACCGAGGAGTTCGACAAGAACATGCTGGACCACGAGCTGATGACGATCCAGAACGTTCTGCAGAAGCAGAACAAGGTCTCGATTGACATTGACGAGCTGAACGACCTCCGCGCCCTGCAGCGTCGTGAGGACAAGGACGAGCGTGTGGCAAAGAAGGCACGCTTCGACGAGGAGGTTGAGAGCAAGGTCAAGATTGAGCTGGACCTGAAGAAGCTGCACTACGAGAAGAAGGTCGCAGAGGCAACCGCAAGAGAGGCCAGCTTCTCGACAGAGAGGGACATCCTCCAGAACACCATCGTCGCGCTGCGCGAGGAGATCAACTCCCAGAAGAACCTCACCTCCCAGCTTGCGCTCAGCAGCTGCAGAAACTGATTCCAGTCTCTCGGTTCCCACACCACCACCACCACCACCTAGCCTCACAAATGTGATCTGCAATCCACAAGAGCAGAAACAGCAAACAACAAACAGCAACACCACCAGACCACATACAAACAAAGGTGTACTTGATGATTCCCCCCCTCCCCCCCCCCAACGTGATTTTTTGAAGGCTAAACAACGAGTGGCCGGCTTTTAGCTGGTTACTAGTCGAACGCTAGCAGGAAGAGGAGGGCAGAGTGGAGAGGGTGGGTGATACGGAGTTCGATGTGTCCCCCTGTTGTATGGCTATGGCTTTTTAATTGGGACGGCTCATGCTTCCACCTCCCCCACCCCTCCACACTCTTCCCTCTCCCCTCCCACCTGTTTTTTCTTTCAAACGAGTCCACTTTTGATGCTAGATTTCCCCATTATCTCCCCCCACGTTTTTCCTGTTTTATTCCCTCCCCTCCCTTCCCCATATCCGCCTTCTTACGTTGTGGTTCTGCCACGCGTAGTTAGAACACCCGTTCCCCTCACCCAACAGGTTTTTTGGTTATATTCACCCGAAGAGTGGGGCATTTTTATTTTTGAGTCAGTGTCTACGTCCGCCTCACCGTCCATGACGTGGAGGAGCCGTTTGCACTTTCAACTTCTCTTTTTTTTTCAAAAAAAGATAGCTTTTGTGGTAATATGCTATTGTGGAACAGACCCCACAGGACTACAGTGCTACCATAAAATTATTTTAAAACAACAAACAAAAACAACAAAAAAAAAACAAAAAAAAAAGCGAAGGGATAAATGGGAGGGAAAGAGAGAGGCAAAAAAGGCTATTAATATTACCCGAAAATACCAGCGCTAGAAAGTGGCTTGGTTCGGGTTGGGTACAACTGAGGGAAGGGTTGTGGGAGAGATTTTTTTTTTTTTTTTGAGGAGAAAAAAAAATGGTAACGTAATTCGTTACCTCCCTCCCTCCCCCAACTGTTTCCTCTCGTGCCGATATACATTGCCTCCTTCCACCTCCCATACCGTACAAACGATACAAAAAAAGCAATAAAAAAAACAAGAAAGTTTCCCTTCATCCCCAAATTTTCTTTTTGCAGTGTTTATATTCCTATGAATTGCTTCAGGAGCTATAATATTACCGGTACACCAATCATACCTCAAACAGGAAGTTTTTGGCAATCAACCGAAACAACCTTTACCTACTGATCCTTCCCGCTGTCAGTGGTAATTTTTCTGTCGCCTCAATTGAAGTGCCCCTTTGCGGTTCAAACATCCAGTCTGTAGAGGTGTCTGCACTTACCATCTTCTCCCATATCCCTAACCAATACCTGACAGACTTCGCACAAACACACATAACACCTGAAGCCTTTCCCTGGGCTTTCCTTTTCTCCTTTCCCCCTTTTTTGCGATGTCCAACCTATCTGCAGTCTCGCAGGGTTCTCCTAACACTTCTCCTAAGGGATCGCCGAACAAGACTTCCCCGAAACCGGCTAAGTCTGGCCCGCACCGTCCATTTGATGGTCGGAGGCAACAGGAGTTGAAGCAGATGGTGGAAGCGGTGGCGACGAGTCGTGAGCAGTTTGAGAAGGCATTGCAAAGTGTGCAGGAAATGGACACAAAGGCGGAGGAGGTGATGGAGGTGTACGGAAACTGCGAGGTGGTGCGTCAGAAGCGTGAAAAGGCGTTTCTCGAAGAAATGCAGAAGAAACACCTGAAGCTTGTGGATGAGGCGTTGGAAAGGCAGAACAAAGTGCGTGTGTCGCAGTTTGATTTGCAAGCGCTTCGTCGAAGTGAAAATGATAGGCTCCAAGAATCGAACCGCAAAAGACGCAAAATTGAGGAAAAATACACCAATGAGCTTCTCGTGCAAAACCGCAAGGTTGACATGGAAAATGCATCGCACATTGAGCAAGGTGCCTGCAAGATTGCAGCGCTCATTGCAAAGAAGGCCATCCTCGAGGAAACCATACAGGTCATGCGGAAGGAGGTCGAGTCGCAAAAGAGTGTCACCTCAAGCGTTGCGCGCGTCGCTCCAATCATGCCTATAGTGATGAGCATCGAGCATATGAAGGATACAGACAGAGTCATTTAATACTATCAAAAAAAATAGTGAAAATACTGTCAAAAAAGAAACTGTAGCTATCTTCCTTTTTAGGTGGCAGAACAGAACCCATCTTGGGGGTTGGTCTAGATACAAACCAATACTATAATATTTCATAGTACCTACGTCCGCCTGGTGTACGGTGAGGCGTTTGCACTCAACTTCTCTTTTTTTCTTTTTTTTTCCTTTCAAATTCAATTTGAATGAATAGACTCGTAGGTCGGTGCCTTGATGTGCCTGTGCACGTTGAGATGTGGGTTAAAAAAAAATTGGGGGCAGAGGGGGGGAAATTGGGCGGGGAGGTGGGGGATCTGTTCCATTTTATTTCTTAGGTGTGGATGGGGGGGAGGGGCGATGTCATGTGGACCCTGAAGCATTTCCTCGCAAACAGAAGGTCTTTTATTTTTCTTCGTTTTTCTGTGAAAAACTGTCTTTGGCAGTTACAACGGATTGTAAAAAAAAATGACATAAATACTATGTAGCTAACCTTTGGATGTGCGTGATTTTGTGTATCGACAATGGGGCGTGTACACGATGTGAATACCATCCTTTTTTTAACATAGGGGGGAACGAAGAGGAAAGTTGTGTGTGAAGAGGCAATGCATAAGGTCTCATGATGGTATGATGGTGTTGGGATTACCCCCCCCGTCAGGTCTTGCCTTTCAGTCTTAGTTCCTTTTTTTTTGATGTTCTGCTCCTTCCCCCACCACCCCACCACTGTTGCAACGTTCTAGAGATAGCAAATATAAGCAAAAAAAAAGTGAAAGTGGAGAGAAAAGAACATACGCTAAAAAATGAAAACCTTTTTTTTTTTCAACAAAGGGGAAGTTTTTTTAGCGAAAAGATCTCTCGTGTCTTGCACTACGAAGTTTTCAAAAAAAAAATGAAAATAAAAAAAAAAAAAAACACAAAAAAGTAGTCCCACGGGAAAACTCAACAACGGAGCCTTTTTTTTTCAGATGTAAACCACGAAATGGATGTAAGCCTGCATACCCCCACGAAGGTCCTCGAAGGTCGAAGGCCCTCCTTTTGTACAACGATGCTGTACAATACCGATTATGACCACGACAAGATTCGATCATCACCTTTGTTTTTCTTTTTTTTTTGATAACGAATATGATAAGGTAACTAAGCACGAGAGGCTTAGGATCATCTTATAAACTTTTCTTTTTCCCCTCCTTTTCCCCCCACGACACCTTTCAGGACTACCCCAAAACCACTGTTTTTTTTTGTTCTGGGGGACCACACATAACACACATCCTCACAACCCCCCAAAAATACAATGGGGTCCGGCGACAAGCAGGAGGCTGTGAAGGTATTGGTGAGGGTGAGACCTTTTAACAAACGAGAGCGCGATGGGAACAAGGATGGCAATGAATACCCGATGTCGATTGTTTACATGCATCCAGACAACTCCAAGGTGGACATGCTGGCTGCGGATGGCAGTGTGGTAGACACCTATGAATATGGAGTCACCTTCTGGTCCATCCCCGAGGCTCAGAGACAGATCTGCACAAAGCCTTTTGCAGACCAAGAAAACGTTTTCCAAGAGATGGGTGTGCCTGCAGTCCACTCTGCCCTTGAAGGCTACCACTCCTGCATCTTCGCATATGGTCAGACCGGATCGGGTAAGACATACACCATGCTTGGGTCTCCCTCCGACCCAGGTGTCGCGCCACGTCTGGTCGACTCTCTTTATAACCGTATAGAAAGCACAAAGAAGCGCGGATGGAAATACGAGGTAACGATCTCCTTCATGGAGATCTACAATGAAAAGATTAAGGATCTTTTGGATGAGATTGTGGTCAAAAAGGGGAGAAAGAGCTCGGCTGGGGCGTCTCCGAAGGGCCGTCCGTCGCAGCCGGGTAGCCCGAAGGAAGGTGCGTATCAAGCATTGAAGGTGAGACAGAATAAGTTGATTGGTGTTCACGTTGAAGGTTTGGTCAGATTGGGGAAGGAAACGGGGCATGACTCAGCAGAGAAGGTGAAGAAGGTGATGCGGTTCGGTATGGAGCATAGGGCTACTGCGGAGACAAAGATGAATGCTACTTCGTCACGTTCGCACGCAATCTTTCAGTTGTGTGTGACTGCGAAGAACGGTGTGAAGGGTATCACAACGTACGCTCACATCAACATTGTCGATCTTGCAGGGTCCGAGCGTATTACCGCCTCAGGAGCACAAGGCAGCACTCTCGTGGAGGCGACCCGTATCAACCTCTCCCTCACAACGCTCCGTCGCGTGATCGACGCTCTCATCCACAACGCCCAAAACAAAACCAAAGTGCTTCCCCCCTACCGTGACTCCATGCTCACGTTCATCCTCTCCGAGTCTCTCGGAGGGAACAGCAACACCATGATGCTTGCCACCATCTCACCCTCAGAGATGAACAGAGAGGACACCAACAACACATTGAGGTATGTTTAATGTTGCATCTTGTTGTACTGTCTTTACCAGGTATGCGATGAAGGCGAAGGAGATTGTGAACACGGTGCGCAAGAACGAACAGAAGGAGGCTGCACATGTAGGGCACTTTGCGGCAGAGATTGCGGCACTGCGCAACCAGCTGAAGACGGAGGACCCTGAGACGGCGCAGTATGAGGAAATGAAGGAGGAGCTGCAGAAGCGTGAGGAGGAGCAGCAACGGCAGATCGTCGAGGCGGAGGAGACGAGGAAGGAGATGGCTGCGAACAAGGAGGCGATGGAGGAGGCACGGGTACAGAAGATTCAGCTGGAGAAGGAGGTTGCCGCGATGGGGAACGTGGAGGCAGAGGCGGAACGTGTAGAGGAACAGCACCGCGCGGCCGAGGAGAACATGGACGAAATACGCGAGCTACACCGTCAGCAGAGCATGCGCAACCACGAGGTCGATTCCGCCCTCGTAGTGGAAAAGACCATGAAAGCGGACATCGAGGAGCAAAAACAGGAGCACATCCTCGCCTCCGCAGACCTCAACCAGGAAATCCAGGTCCTCAAGAAAAAGAAGTTTGCGTTGGCGTTCTCCAAAGCCTTTGGGATGGGCAAGGACAAAACGAAGACGGCAAAGCTCCAAGAAGATCTGGACGAACTTCTTGGCCGCATCGACGTCCGCTCCAAGGTTCTGGACGGTGTTGAGATCGAGCTTTCGAAGGAGTACTCTGAACGGAGCTATATGAACCGCGAGACGGCACGCCTTACTGGTGAGTGCGACACACGCGAGGAGAACACCCAGGTGGAGGAGCGCCAGGCCGAGGCCGACAGCATCCGTCTCAGCTCTGAGGTGTTGAGCTCACAGAACAACGCGCATATGGAACGTCTTTCGGACCTTCGCGTAGACATCGTTGGGATTGAGCGTTCCAAAGCTATGCAGGTCAACCGTGCAACAAGCAGAATCGCTGAATCCATCCGCAAGCTCCAACAAGCAAAGATGACAAACATCCGCCTAAAGGACCAGCGCGTCTTCGCCCGCGTCGAGAAAAACGAAATGACCGGCGAAGTGAACGGCACCACCCACACCACACAAAAGGCGCAAAACGATTACGAAGAGCGTGTCGAGCGCAAGAAGAACACCCTTGCCTCCATCGCGGACCTTACACAGAGGAACGAAGCGCTCCAGCTCCACCTCGATACACACATCTCAGAGTTGGAAGCAGAGCTCAGAAGGGTATGGCCTTATGTTCAATTAATTGTCCAACAAATTTTGAGGGTACTTCTTTAGCACCCTCTGTACCTTCTTTTCATTAGAAAAAGAATGTATATGAAACAACAAAATTTTGCATATAAATTCAGCCTTCGGGCGACATTTGTGTTCTATCTCCGTCGTGAGTGTGGAATTGTCAATATAGAAATAAACCAAAGCAATACTATGGCATTGGGCATCTGGTGTGCTTACGTAGCGATTGAGTCTTCGAGGTGGTCACCTCTTTTGCATCAAATTACTTTTGCTAAACACAGCTGAAGGGTCTGCAGTGTCAGCACAAACCGTTGTCCGATGAAATGCATTTCAGCAATATGGTTCTGCAGCTTGGCTATGGGCGTGTTGCGGCGGGGGGATCAAAGTATGTGTTTTTTTTAAAGGCCCCACAAAGGTGACTAAGCACGAGAGGCTTAGGATCATCTTATAAACTTTTCTTTTAATTTCTCAAAAACTGACAGTAGAGCTTGCACAGGTGGTAACTACACTATTGCAACAATTCTTCAAAAAATACACTACGTTCTCCCCCCTTTGAAATTTCTTGATCCTGGGTATGAGTGGATGCGTGATATGGTGACGGTTTCCATGAAACAAGAGCACACACGTTTTCCATTTATCGTCAACAAACGATGTTCGATTCTAGACAGCTCATCGATGTTGGGGGCTTGGGGATTTACCCCGTGGTTGGCGGAGCTAGACTCACCGTCTGAGACACCGACCACATCTGTGGTGGCCATTCCATGTGCAGGCGCTCCATGACGGTTTGCGTAACAACAAGGAGGACAGATCAGGCTGTCAGGCTGGTCGCGGATGGTCTCAGCCCATGTACCTCCTTCCTCGCTTGGAATTTTGTGCATCTTTGTTTGTGCGCTCAAATCCGGAAAACAAAAAGGTGGAAAAATGTGTCACTGAAGTATTGTTGTGGTTAATTGAGTACTCAAAGAAAACAAGCACGCTTCTGTCTTTTTCAATCCGTTTTTGTTTGTCGGCAGCGCTGTCTCCAATCTTTTTTAGAATTGGCAATACGTTGTTTTATCAAAAAACAACAAACAAACTACACATTAACCTACAGGGTATCGAGGCCTACCGGGTTTGTCTCAGCAAACTCTGTGTCACCACGCAGACAGGCGGACTTTGCTGCCCCAGTCAGAGGTATGTTTACAGTGAGTGTTTTGCTGATATGTAACACTATGGTGCCTCTTCTGACGGCACAGTCTTGTTTTGAGGCTTTCGTTTAGAATATTATTACCAATATTTCTTCAACAGTGATCAATATCGTAAGGCTTTTTTTTTTCAAGCCGTGGAATGACGTGAGATACACCTTTCAAAGTCTTGTTTTGTATAATATAACCTGCGGAGTGTCAGAGCCTGCGTCCCAGAGGCGTTTCGCACTATCAATTTCACTTTGTACCCCACCAATCCACATTGAAACAAACTTTTTCAAACCCACCAATCCACAGGACGTGTATGATAAGCCTTTTTATTAAGGGGGGTGAAGTGTCCAGTTCAGATCTTTCCCATTTGAACCACCAACGCCGTGATGTGTTTTTTGTATCCAAAAAAAAGGGTAAAGTGCGTTTTGTACTAATAACCAAGCTTCAAAAAGGGTTTACTTTTCTTGGGGTGGGGGGGGACCCTTCGGGGACTTACGTTGCAGGATTGTTTGTTTTTTTCTTTTTTTTTTTGTATGGAATTATTTTTTGTAACCCCCACCCGTTCAGTCCCCCCCTGCCTCTTATCTACCCCCTTCAATCTTAACATAAGAAAATGCAAGAGTGGTGTTATCCAATACGGTTTCGGAGAAGAAAAAAAGAAACAGGAGTTTTAGCTTGCACAATGTCCCATCCACATACCCACCCCTCTTCCCCCCCAGCAATGCCTTGAACGTGCTTTGCTTTACTTTGTTTTGTGCTTTTCATCCAAATAGCTGGCATCGTATGTGGGTCAGTCGGGGTTGCTTGCATTAATAACTGCCATTTATTTTTTGTTATTATTTTTTTTGGCGATTTTGGGAGGTGCACATCTTCAACTTCGATACCAAAAACAGAACAAAACAAAATGCAAAAATGGCAGAACGGGGGTAGTTTCTTCTTCTCAGGTTTTTTTAGTCTTTCCAAAAAAATTTCAAAAAAACAAACAAAAAAAAAAAAAACACACATTGTATCGTCCTATGTACTTATCCCCGCTCCCCCCCTTCTTGTAGTGATGACTGTCTGAATGACGGTCCACACTATTGCCAACATATCATAATACAGATGCATTTTTTGCTTTCTGTGCGAGAGTTACAGGCATTCGCCTTTTTTTGTTTGTTTTGTCTTTTTCTTTTTTCAGTACTCCCCTTCTCCCCTCTGATAATGTTCATTGGTATTTAAATTTGGGTACCTCTGGTCGTTAATAAAAGGGAAAAGGGCGAGTCAATTGGAGATGTGAACAGAACGAAATATACTGGGGTCAATACAAAAAAATATAGGTGAATGTGGGTGGTGCCCTATTAAGATACAGAGGAAAAAAAACCCTCTCCTTCCACCTTCTAAAGATACGGAAGGGCACAGGAGGGGCGCATTCATCTTGCAACTTTTGTTTTTTCTCTCTCCACACACTATATCTCCCCTCCACGCCTTTCCCCAAAAAAAACAAAAAATTAAAAAACAAAAACTATGGATAGTATTTGAGAACGAAGGGATTTGGAACAAATTTTTATTCGAAAAACACACCCAAACACCGACCGCCCCACAAAGTACCCCCCTCTCTCTCCCTCCAAATAGTACAAAAAAAAAACAAAATTTATTTCCCCTACTTTTTTATCACTCCCCCTCCTCCTCCTCCCCCTCTTCCTCTCCCCTCAGCCCAACAAAGGAAAATATTAGAAAAATGGTGTCGATTGGAGATAAATATTCGAAGTGGGACCAATATGTGGATAGTGATGATGAGCACTTGGGCCCTGGGGGACTCGACCTCGACGCGCTGAAGGGGAGCGACGCTGCTGAGATTGCGCAGATCCAGAAGAATTGGGGCAACACCACTAACACTACGACCACCACCACCACCCCCACCACCACCACACCTACCCCCACCTCTACCCCACCAACGACAACACCATTGAAGCAAACCGCCCAAAGCACAAAGCCGCAACCATCACCGTTCTCTGAATGGGATAAGTATGACGCTGAAAAGGCAATATTAGAGCTCGAAAACGAAGACCGGCATGACCCCGAAGAGGCGCCAACAATGATGCGCGCTGAGAACGGCAGAGTCGCAGTGGAGACCGTAGACTACAAGAAGGACGCCGAGGAGCATAGGGTGGATGTGGAGTTTGAGGAGAAGGCGAAGGATTTGAAGCAGACCGTTGCAAGGAAGTTCCGCGATGCGCATGTGTACAAGGAGGAAGGGAACGCTTTGATGAAAAGGGGGAAGTGTGCGGAGGCTGCAGTGCAGTATGCGAAGGGTACGCTGCTCATAGAGTACTGTGTGGAGGTGTTGGTGCTGGCAGCGCCGTCCATGCAGGAGAAGATCACATCGCTTGCTACAGCGTTGCATTCGAATCATGCGCAAGCCACGCTAGCAGCGGGTGACTACACCTCTGCAGCTAATTCTGCAGCAGAAGCACTAAGGCTTACCCCATCACACGAAAAGAGTCTGTACAGAAGAGCGTCCGCGTTTGCCCATCTTGGCAAAGTCAAAGAGGCGCTGGAGGATCTCAATGCACTCCCAGAAGGGAATACTGCTGCGCAAAAACTGAAGGTAACGTTGCTTGCGGGGTGCGAGGCGTAGGTGGAGGAGGAGGAGGATGCCGGTGGGGGGTAGGATACAAAGAAAAACCCCTAGTGGGGGGGCTAAAGAGATTTTGATGGATTGCCCAAATCTTTTTTTTAGGAGAGTGTCTGACTGTTGGTTTAAAATTCGCTTTTTTTGTTATTTTGACAAAATTTGGAGGACTTCGCTTCTATCCTCGTATTCTCCAAAAAAAAAAAATACGATATTTTTTTTTTCCAAACACGTAGTGTATTAAGAAACTAGACAAAAAGAAAGCCAACGTTCAGATCTTGTATAACAGTATTTCCCCTTGATTCCTTTCACCTTGCGCCAAACAGATTTTTACCCCTATTTGGCTGCGTTCAACGAAAAACACTGTTATATTTTTATTGTTATCAAGACCAGTTGGCGGATGATATCGTCTAGTTTTGTACACAAACATCTCGTCTCACTCCGACACACACCTTTGTGGATTTACAAAAAAAGCGACATTATTTTATCATTTTTTTTCTCCCCCTCTCACCCTCCTTATTCTCCTTATCCTCCTTATTCTCCGCTCAGCAAAAAAAAGCACAATCGCTGAAACACACTTTTTAGATGGATGGTGCAGGGGCTTTCCCTAGCGTCGTCCATGTCAGCCATAACCCTAATGTTGGTGTTCGCACTTCCGACTTGGTGTTCGCGCTTTTGGGGTATTGTGTAGGGTTGGGCAATGTGATGGGGTTTCCTTATCTTGTCGGGAAGCATGGTGGTGGTGGGTTTATTGTGGCTTATGTTGTAACCCGGGTGCTTATTGCGCTGCCGTTGTTTTATTTGGAGCTGCTTCTTGGGTCGAGTACACAGAAGAGTACGTCGTATTGCTATCATATGATACACCCGGCGTGGACGGGGTTGGGTTGGGCAACTTCGTTTGTGTTGACGGTTACGCAGGGATGGTATAGTGTGCGCATTGGGTACGCTTTGATGTATTCTGTGGGGAGTTTGATGACCCCACAGCCTTGGGAGATGGAGGCCTTTAAGATTGGCTCGCTTCCGGTTGGGATGTATTCTGCAAGCTATTTTTGGCAGAGTACGGTGCTAGAGGACTACCCTCGACCCCTCGATGTGACGCAAGAAAACAACCTAGGGAGTCCCCAATGGCGTGCCACCCTCGCCACGCTTGCAGTCTGGTTTTGCATCTATCTTATGAAACGCAGGCCGTTGCAACAACGGAACTATCTTTTTTATGGGATGACGGTCATCCCAATGTTTATTCTTACCATTCTGTTCTTCCGATGCTTGGCTTTAGATGGCGCGCCCAAAGGGGTACGCGCCTTTTTTGGGGTAGGAGCAAACACAACATACTTTGACACAACAGTCCTGATAGATGCTACATCGCATAATCTGTTCTCGCTGTCGCCAGGTACCGGGGCAACTATCACGTTGGCTTCGTATGCAAGGAAGGATGCCCCAATCTTCAGGATTGCAGTGTTTGTGACAGTAATAGACGCGTTGGTGTCGTTCATAGCAGGGATGCTAGTGTTTGCAGTGATCGGCTCTCATATGAAAGGCAACGAAGAAGAATTGTTAAAGTCCATCGCAAAC
Organism: Rhynchopus sp. YZ270_cl-10; assembly: GCA_964035575.1. NCBI lineage: Eukaryota > Euglenozoa > Diplonemea > Diplonemida > Diplonemidae > Rhynchopus > Rhynchopus sp. YZ270_cl-10. The sequence continues at coordinate 715,595 of OZ037847.1, read as the reverse complement.
GATGAAGGCCCATCGCTCACCTTCGTACAACTCCCTGCTGGACTGTCGGAAATCCCTTATGGAGGGGTGCACTGTCTTTTGATGTTCATTTCGATATTTTTTCTTGGGTATACAACGATTTTGACGTGGGCGGAGACGTTGATTACCTTCACACTAGACTTTCTCTCGAGGTTGGAGCTGACAGCAACGAGGGAGGTGGTCGCGGTGATCACCTCGGTGGTCGGGTTTTTGGTGTCATTGCCGTTTATGACACCAGAGGGCTTCCGTTTGCAGGATGCTGTCGACCATTATACTGGCTATTCGATCTTCATTACCTGCGTCTTGGAATGTCTTGCCTTGGCGATACACAGACCCACATTTCTTGAAACCCGCGCAAAGTACGTCCTCATCTCTGTTGCGCCTGCAGGGTGTCTAGCCGCATTAGCATACGGTGTGAAGGAAGACGTCGAGACGGGGATGAAATATTCCACCTCAGTTTACGTTATTGCCCTCACATCTCTTGGCATTTATGTGGCCCTCATCCTTATTGGCACTATGAGGCGGAAGAGCAAGCAGCCAGCCCCCATGGGAATTCCTTCAGTTGACCATAAACAGGAAGCGGAGATGCTGCAGGGGCTTGCGACGTTTAGTAAAGGAGAGTCGGTTGAACGCAAACGGCGGCCTATGCGGTGGAAGAAGGTGCAAGGAAACGACCTGCGTGTCACTGCATCGCAGGAGTCTGCTTTGAACCACTGCGATTCTGCTGATACCTCCCCTAGCGGTGGCAGCCCAGGGGAGATTGGGTTGGGCTTCGGTGTTCCGGTCAGCACTGCCAGCTCCGTGACAGTGCCCATGCCATCCAGCGCAACTGCCGCACCTTTCAACCACCCTGCCCCAAACCATTTAGATGATGAAACCTACGCACCAATCCCCCAAGGGATCCTCGCCGGTGTCCTCGGGTCAAACGAGTTGATCCAAAATCCACAGGCAGCAGAGAGCGGGCTGCTCGGGGGTCTGGTGGGAGGGGGGAGTGAGGGGACTGCAAACTCATCGCACCATCCCCTGGTGCTTCCTATACCGACCAAACCGGACCGGAAGTTTCCGGACAACCTGCAGATGTCATTGATATGATGTCTCAGTTGGGAGAGGAGGAGGGGTCAGAGAGGGATGGGGGGGGAAGAGAACTATCGTGTTAAGGGGGGAAAGCGAGCCTTGCAATGGAAGCGTGACAGCGCTTGGTTGTTGGTAGCTTTTTTTTTGGGGGGGAGTGGGGATGTGTGCCGGCTTACTGCGTTCTTTCAGGTGCGTGTGGGTTACTGTGCGTACCACATGCAAGTAGGTGACTTCACTGCCCCCGTGTTTAATAATCATGTATCTCCAACGTTCGGTTTGTGGTTTTTAAGGTTCCGAAATGCTAGAGTGGCGTTTTGAATTACCTATACCACGTGGCGTGGGGGGTGTGAGGGTATCACACTCTTTTCCACTAATTTTTCAACAATAGAGGTTTCAACGTTTTCCATTTGATTCACTCGACCGCGAAAGTAGGTCTCCCGAGTCTGTTTTTGTGCTCCGTTTTTGTCTGGTACGCCAGATTTTCAGTTTATGTTTATACATTTTTTTCCATTCTTCTTTTTGTTCCAGAGTTGTGCAGTTGTTTTTTGTTTCTTTCATGAAGTAGTCCGATAACCCGCGGATGATTCGGTGGCCGCGTCCGCAGAGGCGTTTGCACTTCACCTTTAGATGTGTGCACGTGCGGCACATTCATCTTGCAAGTTTTCTCTTACTTATTCGGGTTTCTTTCCCGTATTCGCTCAGCGATATGTATTTAAAGTAGAATGTAGTAGAGTCGTGTTTGCAACACCCACGTGTAAATGTCACGTGCTTGGTGATGCTTAGTTGGGATGGAGGGGTCAACTACCCCCCAAAAGTCGGAAGTAAAGCAGGTGTTGAGTGTGTCCGTTACACCCTGACAGCAGAAAAACGTGTCTTCCCTCGTCGTTATTTTACTTCTTGTGTACACGTATGTATGTGTGCGTCTTAGTTGAATTCAAAAAAAGAAAAAGTTTTTTTTTTTGATCATTTCAGGGTTTCCGCCAGGATTTGGGGTTTCAGAAATTGGGGTGTACCATGAAAATGACCCCCAAAAAAATTTTTTTTCTCCCCGAAAAAGCGGTCGTCGCGCGCTTCGCGCGCGCCTCCCTGGCAGACACAGGTAGAGAGGCGAAGCGTGCGGGGGTGCTCCAAAAAAATATTTTGGGAAGGGTTGAAAGGGAAGAAGGGGAGGCGCGAGATACGCTCACTACCGGTTGAGGTGTCACTTCCACTGGGCTGCAGATATGTGGCGCATCTCTGCAGCACTGTAATCACTGTGTAGCGCCATGCAATGAAAAAAGCAAATACCATCACCCTCTCACAAGACTCCTTTACCTTGTGAAGCTTCCACCCCCGACCTCCAAACGAACCAGCTGTGAAGTTTAACATGGTTGCTATCAAAGCTGGTGCTAAAACCCAAAAAGTTGCCAAAGCTGCGGCAGAGCCGACTTGTCTTGGTCAAGAAGGAGACCCCTCCCACGGTTGACGAGGCGATACGGGCATCACTTCGGCTGGAGGAGGTGGAAGCGGAATGAAGGAGACAATGGGGAAAGGTAAGGAGTCTTGTGAGAGTGATGAGAGGGATCCCGTTGGGACATGTAGTAGAAAGTGAATGCATTCGTCGCTTGCACCGAAGCCTCCTTTAAAAAAGGGGCAATACACAGAAGTGTCAATGATAATATAGCAACATCAAATAGCCAGCAACACAGCGCCGCAGGCGCACGGTACGCTACTTTTTTTTTTTCTTTTTCCCCTAGATTTTACCCCCCTTTTCTTCCACTTCTTTTGACACAGCGAGCCAAACGCTCTGCACGGTGGGGTCACATGACCACGGGGGGTCATCTACAACCTCTTAAAACCCCATTTTTCTCGGGGTGTACTTTGGTACACCCCGAATCCCTGTAAAAATCCAATTTTTTCCTGGAAAAATATTGGGGTGTACCAAAGTACACCCCGGTACACCTTGGCGGAAACTCTGCATTTTGAATATCACAATTCCCCCAAAACCGCCACACCACACCACAGCGATTGCCACACACTCTTTAGTTTAAAACCCAAAAAGTTCTAAAAAAGCAACAACAAACAATGCCGATTACAATCCGTGCAGGCGATAAAGTTGTGATCCGTGGACTGCAGCGCAACACTGCTTTGAACGGCGAGCTTGCGACTGTGCAGTCCTCGCAAGGGGAGCGCATCATTGTGCATCTGGCGGACGGCCAGGCGAAGGCGCTGAAGCTGGACAACTTGAGGGTGCCGTATGCGTGGTGCCATGGGTGTGCTGCGGCACAGGTGTACGACAAGCAGGACACACAGTCCCGCTGCTCTGTGTGCAGGGAGGACTTCGTTGAGGAGCTTCTCACGTACCAGGACTACGTGGACAGTGTCAGCTTCATCGGGAGAGCACCAACCCTCTCGAGAGAGCTCTTCAATGCACCCACCTTCGTGGGTCGCAACGTGCGCATCCGCCCCACACGCCAGGCAAGACCTGTCCACCCTTTCATGCAGTTCTCTGCCAACCCTTCCATGGCACCACAGCCGATCCAGGCACAGCCAAACATCAGCATCAACATCCAGGCCAACAACAACAACAACGACAACAGACCCGCACCCGCACCGCAAGCGTTCTCCCCGTTTGAAATGCTCTTCCAGCAGCTGCAGCAACAACAGGAGGACATGACACCAGTAAGCCGTGGTGCATCGAAGGCAGCGATCGAAGCATTGGAGACAGTCCCCCAAAGCGAGATGAAGGCGGACGACAGCTGCCCTGTGTGCCAGGACGACTTCAAGGAGGGCGAGGAGGAGGCTGTTGTCAAGATGCCTTGTGGACATGCGTTCCATAAGGAGTGTCTGCTTCCGTGGCTTGAGTCTAACAACACATGCCCTACATGCAGACATGAGATCCCATCGGTCCACTCTGATCCGAATGCATCTGAAAGCGAACGGGCTGCACACACTACATCGAGAGTGCCACAGCCGCGTGAAGCTGGGTCGCCCCTTTCCCCGTCGACGATGGGTGATGGGGTTTCTTTCCGCTTCCAACCGTACGTTGAGGAGAGGCCGACACCCAGGATGTTGCCCATGCCCATGGGGCTGGGCGATGTGATGGCTGCCATGCTAACCGGTAGAAACCGCAACTAAATCGCTCCACGTTGATGTTGCCGTGCCACTGCCTCCCTTCGCATCTTATATCTCTGCCTACTGTGTCACCTAGTGCCTCCCTCTCAGAAAACGTACTCATCCGCAACCAGACCGGCCTTTCTTTATTCAATCCTCTCCCCGTGAAAGCACTCAGTTGTTCGCTCCATTAGTTTCAGTGGATTTATCTTTATTTTTTCCTTTCTTTCCTTTTTATTTTATTTGGAGTGAACGTATGGCTGTGTGTTTGGGTGAATTGGGGATTTTTCTGTTTTTCTTTTTTCCTTTTTTTTTCTGTTCTGGTGGTGGAAAAAAGCGAGAAAATGTGAGAGGTTGATGTTGCGCGGGTTCACTTTATGCCTTCTGACCTCCAAAAAAATTCAAGTGAATTTTTTTTTCTCCTGTTTGAAATTAAAAACTGTGTTTATTATTAAAATGACAGCACCAAACATCTGGTTTGTACTCGATCTCAGTTTTGACAAAAAAAATGGCGTTGTTTATTCTTTCTTTCTTGCTTTGATTTGTGTTCTGTTTTCTTTTGTTGCTCTTTTTTAAATTAAAAAGGAGCTTTTCTCAAAAGAAAAATTTGTCTTTTTTTTACGTATGGTATTTGTCTTATTGTATTACCTGCACAACAAAAGTCAGGGATACAACTATCTAGCTGTGTTTTTTTTTTCCTTTTCATTTTCTTGTTCCGCTAACTGTGATACAAAAAAAAGAAAGAAAGAAATATGTCTCTGGTTTTGGGTGGGTGGGGGGAAAAAAACTAGTGAAGCTCATCCTCGGGTGATCTGCACTAAAAAAACCCGTCGAGTACACTTCTTAGAGTCAACCAACACAGTAACAGCAACGCACCTCCCCTCCACCCCAGTATCTTTTGTTATTAACCCCCTCCACCCTAATCCTTGTTTTCCATAATACGAAACAAGACTCGCCCCAACTGAGTAAACCACACCACACCACAGCGATTGCCACACACTCTTTAGTTTAAAACCCAAAAAGTTCTAAAAAAGCAACAACAAACAATGCCGATTACAATCCGTGCAGGCGATAAAGTTGTGATCCGTGGACTGCAGCGCAACACTGCTTTGAACGGCGAGCTTGCGACTGTGCAGTCCTCGCAAGGGGAGCGCATCATTGTGCATCTGGCGGACGGCCAGGCGAAGGCGCTGAAGCTGGACAACTTGAGGGTGCCGTATGCGTGGTGCCATGGGTGTGCTGCGGCACAGGTGTACGACAAGCAGGACACACAGTCCCGCTGCTCTGTGTGCAGGGAGGACTTCGTTGAGGAGCTTCTCACGTACCAGGACTACGTGGATGCTGCGGCATTCTACAGAGCAGCCGTGGTGCTACGAGAAGATGCCTTTGGCGTGCCGGTCTTCCAGCACGCACAGGAACGGCCTATCCATCACCGCCGCACACCGTTCGGGATGTTCTTCTTCACAGAGGAAGCAGATGACACAGACATGACACCAGTAAGCCGTGGTGCATCGAAGGCAGCGATCGAAGCATTGGAGACAGTTCCCCAAAGCGAGATGAAGGCGGACGACAGCTGCCCTGTGTGCCAGGACGACTTCAAGGAGGGCGAGGAGGAGGCTGTTGTCAAGATGCCTTGTGGACATGCGTTTCATAAGGAGTGTCTGCTTCCGTGGCTTGAGTCCAACAACACATGCCCTACATGCAGACATGAGATCCCATCGGTCCACTCTGATCCAAATGCATCTGAAAGCGACCGTGCCCAGGCAAGCTCCTCTGGAGCACGTGGCACGCAAGATGTGTCGTCCGGCATGATGTCCGAGCAGCTTGTCTCGTTTGTCGATGACGATTTATTCAGCGGGGTTTTCCCCATGATGAGAAGGACATCCGGCATCGACTTCGGGGTCTTGTTCGGGGGTGCGCGAGCTGGACGGAATTGAGCTTCCTCACCCCCGCTTCCCGGTAGTCGGTTGTTCTGTATCTTTTACTCGAGTTGCGTGAGTTGTCTTGCTATTTCTTGTCCTTTGTGGATATGTTTTTGTACGGGCGACACGAGGCTTGGGTTTTTACCCATCTATGTTTTCCGTTGGTGAATATCATAATATTGCTTAGATTCCTTTGTTTCTGTACAAATTTTACGGTGCAGAAATGCTAAGAAGTTCCTCGCTCTAAAAAAAACTGTACCTGTGCTGTTGCAAACACAACAACAGTTATGTGCACAACATGCTACTGTACGGTTCGTAGTTCAGAGTGAACGTTTGTTTGTAAAAGAATGTGCCCGGCAGTGTTGCCAAGCGCTCCTTAGATTAATAGGTTCAGAGTAAGGTCCGGTAGGTGAGTAGATGGTCCATGTGTCTTTGCAACAGGTTTTCGTACACTATCAATCCGATTTCTCTTTTGTGCCGACAACAGAAAAAGAAAACGGAGAAAATGTTGTTGCTTAGTATTGTTCCTCTGACCTCCGTTCCACAGGTTCTTGTTCTTTGCGTTGTCCTTGTACTTTTGTGTGTTCATTGGACACATTCATTCAGGTTTTCTTCTTTCTTTCAGTTGACTGAGTTCGCAGAGGTGGTTTGCATTGCCAAGGCCACCTTTGGATGCAGTGTTTAGATGTATGCGCAACAGTATCTCTATTGTATTTTTATTCAGTCAGTGCCTGCGTCCCAGAGGCGTTTGTGCACTATCAACTTCACTTTCTTTTTTTCTTCAGTTTTTCAATTCATTTCGAATCGCATCTATAGATGCATTCATCTAGTTTTTTTCTTTTGTTCGGGTTTGAAATAAAACTTGTTTTCTTCGAAATAACTTTGTTCGACCAACTACGCCAAAGTGTACGAACCACAGGGTTTCAGTGCACGCATCTCGACAGAGATACCGAGCAACTTCCACTTTGCTTTCTTCAGGTGACGGTCTCTGCGAGGCTTAGGTTCATCTTTAAACATATTTCTTTCTGCTGCAATCACGGCTATCCCAGCGAGACCAATAACGACACAATGTTGTTAACCATCTAACCCTTTTCCTCTCGCTTTGCACAGGATACCCGATTGCGGCGCCCCTTTTGCGCTCATTGCACACAAACAACGCGCACTCTTTTATAGTTTACTTTCCTTGAGCATTCCACGCTACCTACACAACACGCGCCACCCAACCCTATTCTCCTTTTCCACACAAAACACAATCCCCCCCACCCACCCATACCACCCACCCCCTCCCGCTTCACTTCAATACAGAAAAACTTTAAAAATGGGGACCAGAGAGTTGGATTTGCAGAGTGAGCAGTACTTGCGTGAGAAGAACGTGCATCACTTGCTGAACAGCCTTGTGAAGGAGCTGGTGGATGAGAAGCCCGACGATGCCTTGGGGTTTATGGCAGGGGTCATCCCCCTGATGAAGCAGAAGCTCGAAAACGAGGCCTCCGCCAAGCACACAGAGCGCCGCTACCCTCAGGTGCTCGATGAGCGCCCCCTCACGATCATTGTCCTCGGTGCCTCTGGCGATCTGGCACAGAAGAAGACCTTCCCCTCGCTCTTCAAGCTCCACGCACAGGGCCTTCTCCCCCCCAAGGTCAACATCGTCGGCTACGCACGCTCCGCTCTCGGCACACAGGGCCTTCATGACAAAGTCAGAAAGGGCTTCAAACCTGACACAAAGGAGGAGCTTATTGACAACTTCTTTGCGAGGGTGTCGTACCAGAAGGGCTCCTATGATGAGACGGCGGACTTCAAGGCTTTGGATGCGGCAGTTCAGAAGTTGGAGGGTTCGCCGGGGAATAGGCTTTTTTATTTGGCTTTGCCTCCTGCGGTGTTTTTGTCTGCGTGCAGATGTTTGAAGGAGGCGTGTATGTCGCCTGACCCTGCGTGGACGCGTGTCGTCATTGAAAAGCCCTTCGGCCACGACACCGAGTCCTCCGCGAAACTCACAAAAGACGTCTCCGCGCTGCTCTCGGAAGACCAGATCTACCGTATCGACCACTACCTAGGGAAGGAGATGGTCCAGAACCTCATCACCATGCGCTTCGCAAACAAGATCTTCAGCTCCAGCTGGGATAAGGCCTGCGTCGACAACGTGCAGATCACATTCAAAGAGACCATTGGCACCATGGGGCGTGGGGGCTACTTCGACACTTCAGGTTTGTCATACTGCCGTATGTTTTTTTGTAATCTAAACTATCAGGTATCATTAGAGATGTGCTGCAGAACCATTTGGTCCAGGTCTTGGCGTTGATTGCAATGGAAAAGCCGAAGTCATTGAACCCTGAGTCCGTAAGAGACGAGAAGGTGGAGGTGCTCCGCCATGTGCACCCTGCTACCGCATCGGACACCGTCCTCGGACAGTACGGGCCCTCCGAGGATGGGAAGTCACCTGGCTACCAGGACGATGACACGGTGCCTAAGGGGTCGAACACACCCACCTTCGCGCAGACGGTGCTTTGGATAGACAACGACCGCTGGCATGGTGTTCCCTTCATCATGAAGGCTGCGAAGGGTGTGGAAAAGAAGGAGGTTGTCATCAGAATACAGTTCAAACCGGAGATCCGTCCGTTTGGGCATGCAGTTGACAGAAACGAGCTTGTGGTTAGGCTGCAGCCTGACGAGGCTATGTACCTGAAGATTAACTCGAAGGACCCAGGCATGACCGGTCTGTCTGATGTACACACAACAGAGCTGGATCTGACCTACAGACACCGTTATGGTGGTGTCAACTTGCCAGACGCATACGAAAGTCTGATCTACGAAGCCATCAACGGGAATGCAACAAACTTCGTGAGAAATGACGAGCTTGATGCCGCATGGAAGATCTTCACACCGCTGCTCAAACAAATCGAGGCTAGGGAAGTTATCTCAGAGGTGTACAGCTTTGGGTCACGTGGCCCCCCCAGGGCTGATGAGGTGAAGGCAAATTACTACATGGTATGCACAATATCACAAAAATAGCGATTTTTTTTGGTGTTGTCTGTGTGGGTGAGAGTATCGTGGTGGGTCTTTCAATGAGAATTTAAAATTTGGTTTTTTTTCAAATCAGAAAAAATAATGTAAAATCTACCACAGCGAGGGCAAACCTACAAATGGAATGATGCCAAAGTGTGCGCGTGATGAGCCCCCGATGATGCCGACGTTTTGAATTATTGCAAACTTCTCAATAAAAGTGTTTCCGTCTCCTTGCCTGCGGGGTGATATCTGTTCCTCATGACCGTGTCTTTGGCTGGTAAGTGACCCGTATAGGTCTTGGGTTGCAGGTGGCAACTAACAATAATTTATCAAAGGGATTAGGGGAGGGGTGGTGTGGATCCAAAAAGCTGACCGGTATTTTTCAATATGGCAGACTACTGCTTTGTAGCACCCTCTATGCCTTCCTTTCGTAAGAAAAGAGTGCATATGAAATAATATGGCAGAGTTGTACCCCGTGTTCAGGTTTCGATCTGGTGGCAGGTCTTTTAAAACAAATGGTCTGGCCAAAAAAAAAAAGTAATATTTTTTGTCAACGTAGTAAGGTGCGAAGCGATGTCCTTGGAGAGTCTTTTAAAATTTGGGGAATAAAAAATGTGCCGTTTTCTGCGTTGCTAACTGCCAACGAGAATCGGCTGTAGGTAAAACAAAAATACAACCTTTGCATCCTTTGGGTAAGTTTTTTTTAAAACAAAGCAAACCAAATCAAAACCAAAAAAAAGAAAAAAAAAAAAAAAACGTTGGCTCCTCCAATTGACCGTTATCGTGTAGACATAATCATGTTTTGTTGACTTTTTTTTTCTTCTTTAATGCCTGCGTCCGTAGAGGCGTTTGCACTATCACCACCACTTTGTGGTATTATGTTCTGACTAACTCCTGTTCATTAACTTTAAAAACTCTCATTTTCCCCCCCAAAGTGTTATCATGCACAATCCCCCCTGAAAACTGTGTCCACGTCCAAGTTTATTTCGTTCTTTTTTACATTTTTTAAAGAATGTTGGGCACGAGAGAGGCTTAGTTCATCTTAACCCCTTCTTTTTAACAGATGCGTGTATGAGAAGCACATTTATCTATTTCCCGTTTTTTCCCCCTTTCCTTTTTTGCTTCTTTTTTTAACGATGACCTTGATGACCTCGGATTGCGAGGGGGGTGTTCATATTTTCAAGTGTCCCTTCTTTGCGGAGTCAGTGCCTGTATCCTAGAGGCGTTTGCACTATCAACTTCACTTTTTTTTTTTTTCTTTCTGCAGACTGCGGTCCTCCTGAGTTGCTGGGTTTACACAAGCCTTCTCTTCTCTTTCATTTTCTTTTTAAAAAAATTTGGAAACTTCCTTCAGAATGCCGTATTGCGGTCATTCCACGAAGAAAGACACCATTTTTTTTCTTTTTCCTTTTTACCATAGTCGTAGTGTAGTGGATAGCAACCCATATCTTGTTTTTTTTGTGGATTCCTACAAGGGCCTTTGTTTCTCTTAAGCGCGGGTAAACGGCGGGAGTAACTAAGATTTGTTCAAAGTAGCCAAATGCCTTGTCTTCCCATTGGACGAGAGGGGGGCAGGGAGAGCGAGGGTGAACAGGAGATCTTTGTATCTACCTGAGTCTGCAGCTTCCTTCGTTATTTTCAGGTTACCAGCGGTACACAGTTGCATTTTTTGAAGGTGATTTTCAGGAGGCTCTCCGAGGTTCATCTTCAAAAATATTTTTTTTGATCATAAGTTGACATTGTCAACCCCTCCCCCATTCCTTTTGACACTGCAAAAATGTTCCTTTATTTTTTTCTCAGAAAAATAAAATAAAAAAAAGTAACGATTTGTGAAGGCTTTTCTTCAAAACTCTAAAAAAAAAACCTCCCTCCTCCCTCCTCCCTCCCACCTCTCGCGAAGATGGGCAAAACCTCCTTGGTTTATTCATCTTTCAAGTTTTTTATCTACCCCGTTCTGCCTGGGTCTCATGGTGAGATGTCGTGCAGTATCAACACTTAACTTTGCGTTTTTTTTAAAGGTGGCTAAACACGCGAGGTCTAGCTTCATTTTACAAACTTTTTTTTAGATGTGTGCACGCGGTACATCGTTTGATCTCTTTTGAAAATGTGAATGATGGCTTTTACTTCAGAGTTACTATTTTTCTTTGCCATATGCGAAAGGGAAGTCACAATCGGGCTTGTTTCCTATTGAAATGTCTGAATTAGGTTTGATTTAGATTGTTTGACTTCTCTTGTATCGAGCAAAATAACCTATCGTGACACGCCTCACTCGTTAAAGGTGACATATCCTGTAATGAAAACAATGAACACAATCCTTTTGGGTTGCAAAATATAAAAAAGGCAAAAAAAAAAAAAGAAGGGGCAACAGTATTTGAGTGTACCATTGGTAATCAATGTTATTTCAATGATGAACAGGTGAGTGACCGACACCTCCCCTTTTGCCAGTTGTGTGCATGTTTTGGAAGACAGCTTCCTCTTTAGCCCCGCCGACACCTCGTTTTTTTTTAAAAATTATTCCACAGTTAAATAAAGTATACGAAGGATTTGACGCTTTTAGCGTGATTCTTTTTAATAATTTCACGCAGTGTTTTTTTCGCAAATAAAAGCCACACTGGGCTGAGATCTTCTGAATGTGTCTCACTCTTGCACGAGAATGTGACCCAGACCCCTCAGGGATTCAAGGTGACGTACCTGCACTGCAAGAGTACGATGAATGTGGGATGACAGGTACCTTTTTTGTCCCAAAGGACACTGTACTACACGGCACTCTCCGAGGACCTTGTGTTGACGCTTTTTGCACACTCCTCGATGGAATACCCTCGCCTTTTCCCTCACTGGACGAAGTTGCAGAGCATCTGCACCCCCATCGAATCAATGTGGCGTACAACTGCCAGGTTTCGGGGAGGTATACCTGACACAGCTTGCGCTGTGGAAGTGCCACCACCACCACCACCACCACCGCTGAGAGCGGTCTGAGCGCAGTTCAGATGCAGCTCCACTTTGGCTGCGCCAGTACACAAATTGAGTGAATGGTCGTGCGCTACTGCAACGCCACGGATGAAAACATCCTCGCTCACAGACTGCGTGTGGGAGGTGCCGTCGTCTGAACCGACACCAACGCCAGAGGAGCAGACGCCAGTCAAGGCATCAACTCCGTCTCTCTTGTTGAGTGAACGTGTTTTGTTTGTATTATTGCCACCCCTTCCCAGCATTTGCTTTTGTTGTTATTGTTGTTCAGGCAGCGTATTCGAAGCATTTTTTTGTGCGTGATCTAGTCTTGCTCAAACAGCCAACGTCAGTATTTTGCTAGGTGTCTGAGCACGTACGGCTCAGTGCACCTTAATAACTTTCTTTCGATAACCCGCGAAGAACCAATGCCTGCGTCCGCCGAACGGTGAGGCGTTTGCACTTTCAAACTTCTCTTTCCTTTTGTATTTATGTTTTGAGACCAGCATGAACTGCAGTGCTGCAGACTGCTACAGCATACTCGCTTGTTTCTTGTTCTTCTGCCCATGACTTGCCTGCCCTTTTATACCTGTTGACCATTCAACTTTACTCTTTTGTCCAGCTTCGTTGTGCGTTGTTCTTGTTGTTTGTTTTTTCACCCTTTTTAACTCTCGAACACTTACTTACCACTGCCAATATTCACTCGTTAGTTATCGCACAATAATTGAGTCACGCTAAAAGTGCCAAATCCTTTCGTATACTTTATAATAACCCGGAATAAAATTACGTATTCGAAGCCTTTTACTGGGGGGGTTTTTTATGCGATACTCCACTTAATTTTTCCCCCCAGGCTGGGCTCAATCACACTCATCTGGGAAAAAATGCGTGAAGTTGTCGCAAAAAAAAACCCCCCCCGGTAAAAGGCGATGAATACATAGTTTCTTCTTTTTTGTTGTGTTTGTGCGCGGAGTAGCGTTTTGCACCGACAACCTTTGACGTTCACTATTTCCCCCAATCCCCAAAAATGTTCCTTCCCCCGATTGAAAAGTTGTTTCTCAGCTTAAATGCAGCTGTTGACAAGCATACTTATTTTATTTTATTTTTTTTGTGTGAAAATTATAGTGTCATAACTCCTGGTCTCACTTTACCAAGATTTTCACAAAAAAGGAAATCTGTGGGGTACGGGGTGGGGAGTGGCGATGCTCCCCTTCTTTAAGGAAAGTGGTTCTAACAACCAAATACACCAACTTTTTTTTTTTAAATAATTTGCAAAATCTTTTCTGCATTCTGCACTTGCGAAAAAAAAAGAAAAAAAATAAACAATCGCTCCAATCTAACATGGGGAGCACACGGGGGAAGGGAGAGAGATATTTTAAAGTTGGTTGCACATTCCCCACCCGACGTTCAACACTCTTTATTATACCTTTTTTTAACCGAAAAAAACGTTCCTACCCACCCCAGGCCTTTTTCTAAATCCGGTCCCCGTCCCCAGATTTGGAAAAATAAATTTTTTTCCCGCACTTTTTTTCCCGCCGTCTCTACTGCGTTTTAGGGGTTCACAGGGGCTCAGAGGAGCCCGATAAAAAATGCCACGTGTCTGGATGAGACCGCTCGTGCAAAATAACCAGTTTTCGGGGAGGGAAAAAAAGGGGGGAGGGGTGCCGAATCCAGAACACCCCCCCACCAAGTCCCCCCCGTGTGGTTGAACGGGAGTACCTTGGGGAAATGGGTTGCTGACCGCACCATGAAATCCCGCACCATCCAGGCTGTACCTCAAATATTTTTTTGCCTGCGGCGCTATTATTCATTTTTTGCTCCGCAACAAAGGGTTCGTTGAGTGACTCTGTGGTGTAAAAAGCTAGATTTTTACACCGTGCCCTAAATTTTTTTTGCCTGCGGCGCCATTTTTTCTTTATTTTTTTTGCACCGCAAAAAAAAAATACAGTCCCTCTGTCCCCAATGTCTTCCCTGGTCAGCAGCGCCGAAAATTATCTCATGGACCACACTTCGCTGAGGCGGTGCACGAACCAATGGTTCATTTTCTTTCAAGTCTGCCTCAACGACACATTTCGGAGGATTACTGCAGCCCTGGCCAACCTGGAGCCCTCCATCACCCTCGTCGAGGCACAAGTACCCCCTCCGCCATTCTTCCACACTATCTGTGAGGACGATTTTTGCGCTGCGTATGAGCAAGGGGCCAGCCCATATCAGCTTTGTCTAAAAATCCCTCCACCCATCACCCAAATATGGCCCAGATTGTGTTCAATTGGGTCAAATTTTCACAGCGCTTCCCAAATTTGTCATGGAGGCGGGCGCAAAGCGCAAAAAACCCCCGAAAAAGGGCACAAAAAGCACACAAAAAAGACGCGAAAAGGGCGGGAAAAAAACCGGTCCCCAGCCGAAAAAACCCCGGAAAATAGGCCCGTCACGGTTCAGGCCTGTACCCACCCTCAGTTTTACTTTCAATTGTATGATACACTGAAACCTTTTACCTAAGAATAGGGTTGGGATAAAGAAGCAATACAACAATGTGGCCCATATTAACGAGATTGAATGCGGTAATGACCACAGCAATGACGGTGCTAGCTGCGATGACGATGATGCTTGCGCTGTCGACAGGGTACTTTGAGTACTGCTCGGGGATGGACGAGCCGATTGTGATTCTCGAAGACCCTTCTGTCCTGAAGATGTGGCACAACCCGCAGACGAGAAACGACGAGGCACCAACCGGGGTCAGCGTCAAGGTCGACTTCCGCCCAATCTGGCACTGGAACGTCAAACAGATCTTTCTCTACGTCACCGCCTCGTGGGAGACAGAAGGCAAGCTCCACGAGATGTTCCTCTACGACCACACCATACGCGAGGCAGGCGAGTTCGCCAGAGGGCAGGACCGGCCTATCTTCGACTACAAACTGAGCGCACCAAAAGGGCAACTTAGGTATTTGTTTGTAAATTTGACAAAAAGGGTTAATGATGGTGTGGCTGAAAGGGTGCTATTTTGTGCTACTTTCTGCTATTTTCTGCTATTTTGGGGTCATCGGCCACACCAAATGACCCGACTTGGTGTACAGAACCGGTCTTCGGAGGGTGGTTATCAATACAAAAAAAAAAGACAGTGGAGATTGCACAACTGTGGCAACACAACCGAGGCAACTACACTACTCCAACAATTTACCAAAAAAAAGTTCTAAAAAAGAGCTGGCAGCGAACACTTCAATACACAGAGTATCAAACAAAAGCGAGGTGACTGCACGTCGTCAATTTATCAAAAAAAAAAATCCATCCACAACCACACAACAGGGGAGGCAACTTCACATTGAACGTCAAATGGAACGTCATGCCGCATGCGGGGATTATTTACTTCGGAAGTTCACGTATGCTCACCTCTTTTCCCCTTCCCCAGGGCACTCCGCCACCACCACATACAAACTGGAATAAACGGGAAAACCTACTATTTTTTAACCCAAACACCCCCATCCGAATCCAAAAAACAGCCAAGAGAGAACCAACCATTTTTTTTTTAGTTTTTCAACACTTTTTTTCATTAACCCCTCTCCGAATCCATCATGATGAATCACACCACGATTCCCTCGTGGTCTATTGTCCTGTCAGCTTCATAGAGAGTACATTGTACTCTTATACGCACTTCACATATACAACCAAAAATTGCATAACATTTAGGTGCCAGCGCAGCTGATGCTGTACGATAACGAATATGATAAAGTGACTAAGCACGAGAGGCTTGGGGTCATCTTATAAACTTTTCTTAGGTCTCAGCTCAAAACCTCACCCCCCCACACTACAGGAAGCTCAAGCAGAAAATTCAGCATACCCGCCGACTTCCCTATGCAGCAATTCCGTCAATATGTTAGAGGCGGGTAGAGAGGGCTGTGGGTAGAATGTACTCTTTGTACATGAGAGTGGGGGTAGCGTGTGTCCAATAATATCTCTAATTCAAGATGGAATAAAAAACTGTGCATTTTTTGGGGGAGATTGAGGGGGGAAAACGAGGCCACTTTGGTAGAAGGTTTCTTTTCTGTTTTTCTTTTTTGTTCTTTCTCATGATGTAGAGAAGGCTTTGTATTTCATGTCAAGGCTCGCGAGAAAGCTGTAATGGTCTTGCCAATTTTTCCTTCTGTTACATCTAACTTTAGCAACACACCCAATGTCAAAAAAAAGGTCAAAATTTTGGGTCTCAGCTACATCTTTGTATTCCTTTACGTCCAGTCTGTACAAATACATCGAAGTTATCCAAAAAAAATTCAAAAATTCGTGAGTGAACTTTTGGAAAGCGGAGATTTGCACAACTGTGGCAACACAACCGAAGCAACTACACTACTCCAATTTATCCAAAAAAAGAAAAAATCAATAAGAACTCCTTCTATTCACACGAATGGCAGCCGACACCACCAAAGTAGACACCTCGTTTTTTTTCCCCTCCTCCTTCCCTCCTTCTGTTCTCATTCTCCCTAATGAGGGAAAAATAAAACTGCACATTTTTTCGTGACGAGATTTTTTTTTTTGGACCACCCGTGTTTAGTTCCTTTTTTTTTTGCACAACTGTGCGCTCCGTGTATTGTGCAAACGGGGTATGGGGTAGTGGGGGGTGGGATGTGTTTTGATTTATTGGAGAAAAAGGTTGCGACAACTGAATGATTAGGGAAGGCGTAGAGCTCCTCACCCCACCTTCCCCTCCATACCTTTACAAAGAAACCCACCACCCTCCCTTTTCCCCCTCTTTTTATTTACTCACATCAGTTTTAGTTTCCGCATTTCGTCGGAAATTCACACAAAATCCCGTCTAGTTTTGAGTTTGAGTTTCCCTAGATGTTATAATGGTATTTTTTTTTCAAAAAAAGAATCCACAAAAAAGCTTGAAATTGTATTAGCAACTTCTTGAAACCAACATATTTTCAGCGCTTTTCGATTCATTACACAAAACCCCTCCAACTTCCTTTCAACCTCTATCATCACACTATCTTAGAAAACCCCCGAAAAACCCCATTTTCAAATGGACAATTCCTCCCCATCCCCATCCTCTCCATTCTCTGCAACGAGAATCGATTTGAATGATGAGTCACGGTCTTTGTTGAAGGGAGGGTCCGATCTGTCGCCCTCCTTTTCACAGGCTGTGGGGACGCCTCAGAGGGGTGTGGAGCTGTCTCCGGGGATGGAGTCGCCTATTGCAATGGGGGATTTGCCTACTTATGACTTGGAGTCTTTGTTGAACCATCCGAGCAGCAGTGTCATTGCAGAAGGGGGATATGGGAAAGTGTTTCAATGCAGAGCAGAGACCAGCCTTGTTGCAGTGAAAACCGGAGCCAGCATTCGGCATGAGGTTGCGACGTTGCAGCTCATCCAGAACAGTGGTCTGCACAGCAACATCATTCCCATGCTAGGTATTGCGTACGGAAGATGCAGTGATGGTATCGTGCTTGAATTAATGACCCAAGACCTCCAAACCGTTCTCCGCCATAAAAAGCGGTTAACCCTCCTCGAATCCCGCCACCTCCTCAAATCGATTTCGCAAGGTCTCGCCCAGTTCGCGCGTCTCAACATTACCCACGGTGATTTAAAGCCTTCAAACATCCTGTTAAAGCGTGAAACCATCAAAATCGCTGATTTTGGCAGTGCCAACACAGTTCTTGCAGTGCCGAAGAGTACTACCCAAGGATACCGCACACCAGAAGCGTTGATCGGGGTTAAAAAGAGTGGGCGCTGTTTTGAGACGGATCAGTGGTGTTTGGGTGTGCTGTTTTTGGAGTGTCTTCTGGGGGAGAACCCTTTCAATTTCGGGTCGCTTCATGCGTTGTGGAGTATGTGCTGTACCGCGACCGGGCCGTTCCCGCATCCAATCCACGGGGTGGACCCCGAGGAGTCGCTGCCGTTCTATGATCTGTCGCTGAAGGAAAAGCCGGAGTCGGAGATTCGTGAGCACCTTGCCGAGGTTCCGTTGCTCGCGGACCTGCTGCATCTGCAGCCTGCGGTGCGTCCCTCGCCGTTTACAGTGCTTGCGAACCCTTTCTACAAGGAGGCCCCTGCATGCAATCTTCTCCACTCAGAAGTGTACGAAGAAGAGGACGAAGATGCGCTCTGCGTCACCCCACCTAGAGCAGGGGCAGGCAGCTCCGACATCACTCCGCCAGGAGGCAGTAATGGAAGTACCCCTATGGACGCCGGTCGATTTGCGATGATGATGGACACCTCCTGCGATACGCCTGATGACAGTTTAAGGAGGATGTGATGTTGGAAGAAGAAAAAGTTAACAGCGTTTTTTGTATAGTGGAGTTTCATCCTCGGGTGACTACACTAATACAAACCAAGTTTTCAAGAAAGAGAAACTTTTGTTAAAAGGTGTAGTGCGCAGAGGCATGCATTGCACTGTTCCAAGTTTTGAGGGAGGTAGGGGGTTAAAGGGAAGGGTGGAAAAACAACACCAAAAGAAGAAGAAGGATTATTTTTTGTTGATCCCGACATCGACTAATACTTTTTTTATAGAGTCTTCGAAAAAAGGTGTATAAAAACCCAATTTTTTTTTGCAAAAAAATAGTGAAGTAGATATTGCATGTATGGTGGCACAATGTTAGGTGCTCAATTTTGGGTCCGTATAGAGGGACCTACAAATCAACTTCGCTTTTTTTTTTCCTCAAAACCCTCCCTCCCTCCCCCTGACCTCATAATGACGGATCGGGTGAAGGACTTCCGGCTCTAACCAAGAAATACTGTTGAAAAGAAGAACAAAAAAAAACATTCAAATTAGAAAACCCCACACACTACTAAGGTAAGACTATTGTCGACACAACAACAAAAAAGGATGGGGAGCAGAACTGCCATACGGTTCCTTAGTCACACACCCTTTCACCATCCCCCCATCCCCACCCCCTCTCTCCCTTTCCCTCCAAACCCCTCGATGTACGTTTACATTTTAGATATTTCCTCAATAGATTTTAGATAAAGAAAAAAGAGCAGATAATTATTCCCAATTTTACGCAAAAAAAAAAAAAAAAAAAGTGGAGCTCATCCTCGGATGTCAACACTAAACCTTTCAAAAAAAAGAAACTCTGAAATAATTGCACGTCAATAACAACAATTTTTGAAGCGAACAAAATAATGTGAAAATGCAAACCCCCCTTTTTTTATGTAATTTGCGGGTAAAGCGTACTTTCTTTGTATGCGCATTTTAAAAAACGAGAGAAAATAATAAAAAAAAATGGCTCACGAAGACGTGCTGAATATATTTATTCTGTCCGATAATGATTGTGATCAAAGGTGACTAAAGCATGAGAAGATGGTGTTCATCTTTTTAAACCTTTTCCTGTACTTTCATCCAGCTGGCATCGTGGGCCAGTAGGAGGTACCTGCATTAGTAACTTCGCATTCTTATTTACCACACCAGGTCAACGTCATTCACACGGCCTATCATCTGTCAGTCTCTCTGTTTGCAAAGCCCCCGCTACTTTACAGAAATAAATAAAAGCAGAAAAAGGGTGGAAAGGTAATACTGCTCAAACACCGCCTTTTTTCCTACGAACCACACAGGGTTTGCGTTTTACCCTTCCTCCGCCAAAGAAAAAAATATCTGTCAAAAAAAGTACCCCTTGTCACCGACTTCTCCAACTTTTCTTCACCTCAATTAAATTTCTTCCTCACATTCAGAGCTACTAAACGTAAAAACACAATGCTTCGCACCGCACAAAGACGTTTCTGCAGCACACTCCCCGCGAATGTGCTTTATGACAAGCTGACGGAGGAGGGGATCACCAACTACTTCGGCGTTCCCGACTCGCTTCTGAAGGATCTTTGCGGGTACATCACGGACACTGCAGGACAGAACAATGTGTGCACAGCAAATGAAGGCAGCGCTGTGGGGATGGCGATGGGGCACCACATTGCAACAGGGACGACCCCCTGTGTGTACATGCAGAACTCTGGGTTTGGTAACACCGTGAACCCTCTGTTGTCGCTTGCCCACGAAAAGGTTTACCAGGTTCCCATGCTTCTTCTCATTGGTTGGCGTGGCGAGCCTGGCAAGAAGGACGAACCGCAACACGTTGCCCAGGGAGACCTTCAGACCCGTCTTCTTGATGCTTGCGAGATCCCCTACGCAGTGCTTCCTTCCACTGCGGAGGGTGTCGATGAAATGCTCGCCACAGCACGCAAGCACTTTAAAGAGAAATCCGCACCCTTCGCGGTTCTCGTGAAGAAGGGGACCTTCGAGCCGTACGCACTCCAGACCAAGGTCAAAACCGACTTTGAAATGTCCCGTGAAGATGCTATCAAAGAAATCCTCAACACCATTGACGCAACCGATGCAGTGGTCAGCACTACCGGCATGCCTTCGAGAGAGGTCTTCGAGCACCGTGCTGGAACAGACAAAAACCACTCGAGAGATTTCTTGACTGTTGGAGGCATGGGGCATTGCAGCATGATTGCTGCAGGGATTGCGAGAGAGAAGAAAGACAAGCAGGTTTTCGTCATTGACGGTGACGGGGCTGCGATCATGCATCTGGGTGGTCTTGCGACAGTAGGTGGAATGGCAACAGAGCGCGGCGACTTCAAGAACTTCAAGCACATCATCCTGAACAACGGCGCGCACGACTCCGTCGGAGGCCAGCCAACCGTCGGATTCGACGTCTGCTTCACCTCCATCGCCAAGAACGCTGGCTACAAGGTCATCGGAAAGGGGATCTTCGAGTCGCGTGCCGAGGCTCACGACGCAATCAAAGAGCTTCGTGCAACAGAAGGCCCCGCCATCATTGAAATCAGAATCAACAAAGGCGCAAGAAAGGACATCGGCCGTCCCACCACCACCCCTGTCCAAAACAAAAAGGCGCTGATGGACTTCCTTGGTGTCAAATCGATTTAAAACAGTGAAATAAAAAGAAAGTATTAGGGTTTTGGGAGGGGGTGTTAAGGATGTTGAGGGAGAACCCTCCAAGTGTCCGAAAGTAAAAAAAAAAGTCTAGCGAGAAATGTTGTGGAATATTTTCACAGTTGTTTCAATTTTTGTTCTCCAGGAGGTGACTAAGCAGGGTGCTTAGGTTCATCTTACCTTTTCTTGTTTTGTTTGTTTGTTTATTTCATTTTTTTTTTTAAATTTTTTTTCAACGAAAAATGTACGAATTCGAAAAGCTCCCCACCCCCCTCCCCAGTAGGAGACATCTAGTTTCCAAAAAATTGTTATAAAAAACACGGGTTGCCTACGATCGCAGTACGATATCTTATGATCGTAGCTATTTTTTTGATCGCAGTACGATCGTAGTACGATCGTAGACAACCCGTGAAAAAATGGGTGGCGTTGACGCCTTTTTACCGATGCCGCAAAAATCTCCAAAAATCCCGGGACAAAGGACCGACCGGGCTTAACTGGAATGAAACAAAGGCTTTTCGGAAGAAGAACCCTCTATCTTTGGCTGGGTGTGTTCATTCATCACCTCCCCCTCTTCTTTCCAAGAGCATTTTGCTTTGATTTGGATGCAACATCCTCCCCAACACCCCCAGAAGATGTGCACAACATCTTCCCCCCTATAGAAACGGTTTGGTGAGTCAGCTCAACGAGGCTCAGGTTCATCTCAACTTTTCTTTCTTTTCTTTTTTTTTCGTTCTCGCACGGTGCAGTCTGTCCTGCTTGGGGTGTGCAAATAGCAGACTTACTCCCTGAGTCCGACAGTCGGACCCCATGAGTCCGACTGTCGGACCCCCTCGGAGTCCGACAAAAGGGTCCGACATTTCCAGGACAGACTCCACCGTGCGGAGAAATCATTGGGTATGCGTCCAACCTACAATCCAATGCCTTCCCTCTTCAAATGTATGTGTATTCTGTGAATGTACATATCTCAAGTTTTTCCAGGTGAAGCGAGGCTATTCATCTAACAAGATTTTTCCCAAAAAAAAAAAAATTATGTACCGAGCTCTCGCATTCAAAGCGATTAGCGGGGAGATGGAAGATGCTTCCCCTCCACACCCCCATCCCACAACCCTTCGCCAACCCCCTTCCGGCTGCACCTTTCCGTTGGAATAGTGACGAAGCCGTCAAATATGTCAGCAAAGAAAACCTCCGATACCCATAGCACTTTCTCTTATTTTCCTCGTATCTGTCAAATAGTGTGCCCTTCACGCCCAGTGTACTGCCCATAGGCTTACAGTCTGTGCTGTGGAGGTACAATACTGCACGTAACGTTCATACTTCTTAAACTCACAGATAAAACACACACAACAATGTTGACCTCCATTGTCCTGCTTGCGCTTGCTGCGCCATGCACAGACCTGCGTCAGGAGTCGGGCAAGCGCTGGCATGATATTGACGGCAGCCGCTACAACTGCAAGTGGTACGCACGTGACAACAACTGCGTGCGTTACGGCAGCGACTACAGGAACGAGCACGTCGCGCTTGAGGCCTGCTGTGCCTGTGGTGGTGGCTCTGGTTCCGCCACACTTCCGATCATGACGAACACAACGAACACCACTGTGCCGTTGCCTCCGTTGCCGCCCACTCCGACAAACAGCACGGATGGCAACTGGACTGACAGCAACTCTACCGGAGCTGGAAACTGGACTGGAGACAACTGGACCGGCAACTGGACTGACAGCAACTCTACCGGAGCTGGAAACTGGACTGGCGACAACTGGACCGGCAACTGGACTGACAGCAACTCTACCGGAACCGGAAACTGGACTGGAGACAACTGGACCGGCAACTGGACTGACAGCAACTCTACCGGAACCGGAAACTGGACCGGCGACAACTGGACCGGCAACTGGACTGACAGCAACTCTACCGGAGCTGGAAACTGGACTGGCGACAACTGGACCGGCAACTGGACTGACAGCAACTCTACCGGAACCGGAAACTGGACTGGAGACAACTGGACCGGCAACTGGACTGACAGCAACTCTACCGGAACCGGAAACTGGACCGGCGACAACTGGACCGGCAACTGGACTGACAGCAACTCTACCGGAGCTGGAAACTGGACTGGAGACAACTGGACCGGCAACTGGACTGACAGCAACTCCACCGGAGCTGGAAACTGGACTGGCGACAACTGGACCGGCAACTGGACTGACAGCAACTCTACCGGAACCGGAAACTGGACTGGAGACAACTGGACCGGCAACTGGACTGACAGCAACTCCACCGGAGCTGGAAACTGGACTGGCGACAACTGGACCGGCAACTGGACTGACAGCAACTCTACCGGAGCTGGAAACTGGACCGGCGACAACTGGACCGGCAACTGGACTGACAGCAACTCTACCGGAACCGGAAACTGGACCGGCGACAACTGGACCGGCAACTGGACTGACAGCAACTCCACCGGAGCTGGAAACTGGACCGGCGACAACTGGACCGGCAACTGGACTGACAGCAACTCCACCGGAGCTGGAAACTGGACCGGCGACAACTGGACCGGCAACTGGACTGACAGCAACTCTACCGGAACCGGAAACTGGACCGGCGACAACTGGACCGGCAACTGGACTGACAGCAACTCTACCGGAGCTGGAAACTGGACTGGAGACAACTGGACCGGCAACTGGACTGACAGCAACTCCACCGGAGCTGGAAACTGGACTGGCGACAACTGGACCGGCAACTGGACTGACAGCAACTCTACCGGAGCTGGAAACTGGACTGGAGACAACTGGACCGGCAACTGGACTGACAGCAACTCTACCGGAACCGGAAACTGGACTGGAGACAACTGGACCGGCAACTGGACTGACAGCAACTCCACCGGAGCTGGAAACTGGACTGGCGACAACTGGACCGGCAACTGGACTGACAGCAACTCTACCGGAGCTGGAAACTGGACCGGCGACAACTGGACCGGCAACTGGACTGACAGCAACTCCACCGGAGCTGGAAACTGGACTGGCGACAACTGGACCGGCAACTGGACTGACAGCAACTCTACCGGAACCGGAAACTGGACTGGAGACAACTGGACCGGCAACTGGACTGACAGCAACTCTACCGGAGCTGGAAACTGGACTGGAGACAACTGGACTGGCAACTGGACTGACAGCAACTCTACCGGAACCGGAAACTGGACTGGCGACAACTGGACCGGCAACTGGACTGACAGCAACTCCACCGGAGCTGGAAACTGGACTGGAGACAACTGGACCGGCAACTGGACTGACAGCAACTCTACCGGAGCTGGAAACTGGACCGGCGACAACTGGACCGGCAACTGGACTGACAGCAACTCCACCGGAGCTGGAAACTGGACCGGCGACAACTGGACCGGCAACTGGACTGACAGCAACTCCACCGGAGCTGGAAACTGGACTGGCGACAACTGGACCGGCAACTGGACTGACAGCAACTCTACCGGAACCGGAAACTGGACCGGCGACAACTGGACCGGCAACTGGACTGACAGCAACTCTACCGGAGCTGGAAACTGGACTGGAGACAACTGGACTGGCAACTGGACTGACAGCAACTCTACCGGAACCGGAAACTGGACTGGCGACAACTGGACCGGCAACTGGACTGACAGCAACTCCACCGGAGCTGGAAACTGGACTGGCGACAACTGGACCGGCAACTGGACTGACAGCAACTCCACCGGAGCTGGAAACTGGACTGGAGACAACTGGACTGGCAACTGGACTGACAGCAACTCCACCGGAACCGGAAACTGGACCGGCGACAACTGGACCGTCTAGAGGATACGACTATAGAACCCTAGCTCTTCGACGCCACAGGAATGCCGAATATTTCTGGTGTTGTTCATTTTTTTCATTTTTTGACGTTCTTTTTTGTTCAACATTCCATTCGCATATGTTCTCTTGCAGATGAAACTGTTCATCGGTGCTCGCGAAGTATCGCAGATGGATGCGTTTTGGGAAGAAGGAATACAAGCAGACATAGTGCAACGTTCCCTGTGCATTATTCTGTTTCGTTATTCACAATCTTCGAAAGCGTTCCATATTTTATTCTCCCTCTCAAAGACTTTTTATTAGAACCAAGGTCGGTTCACCCCTCTCCCTCCCCTGCCTTTTGTGTTTTATTTTGATGGCATCTTTCGTTGTTGGACGTTCTGTCTCATCGCACTTCTGACTGCCTCTGTGCGGAGATGACGTTCACGATGCCTTTTTCTATTAGAATCGACATTGATCCCACTTTCTTATGTGAGGTGACTAAGCACACAGAGCGGCTTAGATACATCTTACGAACTCATCTTTTGATGTTTCCTTTCGCTTTTATTCATGATCCTTGACTTGTTTTTCTTTCTTTTACATCAAGACCTTTGTGCTCTTCACGACCCTTGAGGGATGTGTGACCAGCTCCACTCATCTCTCGAGGATCTCAGGGATTCTGTTTTGACAATGTGGACACAGTATGAGAGAAAGACCCGTGCCTGTACAGCAGGCCTTCTTCTTTGGAGAAGTTTCCTTTATACGGTGTCTGGCATTGTGCAAAAAGTGGGGTGATTTGAGGACTTTTTTTTCCGGAAAAAATCACAATAATTCACAACGAGGCGGGGGAAAGAAACACACGTGACACACGGGTGTCTGATTTTTTGTGAATTTATGTGAATCGCTAGTGAATTTTCCTGAAAAAAAAAGACCCAAATCACCCCAAAAAGGAACCATCAAACAAGCACAATAGGTATTTTGCCTACTTTTTGTTGACCCTACCACTCACCCAATTGAATTGGTGTCTTCATCGTTTCAATAATAACATGCCTATCCCCCCTCCACCCCTTCATTTTTGGATTATCACGCACAAACTCCCTTTTTCAACTCACTTTGCGAAACCATCATTTCTCAAAGTTGTCCCTTTGTTGTTGTTGCTGCGTCTTTGGCAGAACAAACTCATGCCGAACCCGATTCCGATCCCGAACCCGAAGCCAAATCTAGGACTGGACCTGTATACCCTTGTAGCGGGTACTCAGGCTGCGTGTCAGCTAGACACTGTGAAATTGTGTAGCGGGACTTAAGGCGGGATCTCCGCGAGAGACTGATGTTGGCGCCTCACCTACTCCTGCTCGCACCTGCCGGTGTCGTGCAGAGTCTGCGTGCTGCTTGACGTGTGAGTGCACGTAGTTGAAGTCGCTGTAAGTCCGGGGAGTGCCACCATGTCTTCCACTGCACAAGCATGCTGTTGTTTACTATTAAGACGAATATTTTGTGGTGGGAAGTGATCCAATCGACTTTTTTGTTGGGACATGGCAGAACACATATCTGAGGAAATCTTTTAGGAAACACGCAGACGATTCTCGTGCTCCTCACTTCTCCCCCACACTATGTCAATACAACAGATTAGACCACTCATTTGCCTCATTTTACCACACACCCCCACCTACCCACAGAAAAACACCCAAAACTTCTGCACAATGCCAAGATGACTGGGTGTGACAACGCCGCTTCTTTGTGTGCTGAGTTGGAAGGGTTTTGGGTTGACCTATTGAAGGCACCTTCTGCACTGGTCCGTTTGAAGACTGTCGATGCGTCTTTGGTACGCGAATCGCATTACACCGGGGAGGTCGAGACCCTGCGAGCTGAGGTTGCACGACTCTCGCTTATTGCACAGATGATGAAGACACGCCGTGCGGACCGCACCTTTCTTGATACCTATGAACGAAAGCTGTGCCGCTCCCTCTGCCTTCTTGCCACCGGGAGTGTCCTTGCAGATAGCTTTCAACAGCTGGAACACCTGACCCACTTTGCAAACCCACCAGCAAAGCTGTGCAGCATCTATGCAGACTACAAAAGCAGCTTCTCGCTGTCCCGTTTCTTCACCCTCAAGGAAGCAGCCTACACAAAGTCTACACCACTGCGCGACATCGACCCTCAGCTCTTCGACACAATGCAAGACCACATGAACCAAGAACACTGTGGCCTCATGGACGCACTGCGACGCTACACCACCATCCAAGCAGACACAGCAGAGCAACTAGAACGAGAGGAGCAGCTCCGCATCCAAAACCAGGTTGTTGTTAAGAAGAGACGACGCGTCTTTGCAGCATGGAGGTGTAATTGAATGAGATTTTTTTTTTTGTATTTTTCAATTATTTTAACGCTTTTTTATAACCTATGCCTTTACAGGCCCCGCCATAGATCTGCAGTTGAAAAAAAAAAAAAGGATATTTTTTTGTCGACAGAATTCCCCAAAAATAAAACCAACACAAAATACAGTACAATGGACCCAGCTCTTTCGTTTGCAGGGTTGGAGCAGTATCGACTGTCGAGGGGGGAGGTGGAGGATTTGGGGCGGAGGTGTTTGGAGGTGGTGGTTGGGAGCAGGTGGTTGCATGAGACACATGCTGATGATTATTTTGTAGCGGAGTGGGGGACAGATGCAGGGCGTATTCAGCTTAGGGATGCAGCTACTTCGATGAGTGCTGAATCGTGCGTTTTGCTTCCGGCAGTTGATGAGAATACTCCAGAAACTGTCAAAAAATTTGTAGAGGACACAACCTGCCAACTCCCAGACCGCACTACCTGCACCTTTGCTTCGCATTCAATCAGAGAAAACCGTCAACGAAAAGGGTTTACCCCCAAAAAAACGCACGAAGTAGAGCAGTTCCGTGAAGTGCTTCGTCTCCTTGCTTCTCAAGGTGCTGCTGATGACGTCTCTGTGATTCTTAATATCGGAGAAGGGAGGGGGCATCTCAGTGAAGCGATTGTTCCTGCGATAAGCGGGAAGGTGAGACACCTTGTGGGGCTTGATTGTGAGGAGGCGTTGTGCGCATCGAGTATGAAGAGGGCGGAAAAAGAAAAAAAATCGGATGAAGTTGCGGGAGTATCACGACACGCTGTGCATTGCAGAGTGCAAAACGATATGACCCCTAGCGACTACTCCACCTTAGTGAACAAAGCAACCGATTTAAACATTCCCACTGATCTAAATGGGGTCGGTCTTATCGGTCTTCACGCCTGCGGTGACCTAAGCAGCACCACAATCCGTCTCTTCGCAAAATCCGCTTCACCCCTATTAGTCTTAGCGCCATGTTGCTATCATGCATTGACATCAGAGGGGTTCCCTTTGTCAAAAGAATTTGCGGAGAAAGGATACTTCCCTACAATGGTGTCGCGAATGCTCGCATGCGCACCAGTAGGGAGGTGGACAAAGGCCTCTCCGGAAGAGCATTTACAAAAGTATCGTCTAGGGTTTTACCGTGCTGTCGTTCAAAAGGCGGTGTGGCCGGAGAGGTTGGAGGTGGCTCCGTCAGCTTATAGGAAGTTTGCGAAGAGTGAGGATCTGACTTTGAGTGCGTTTATGGATGTTGTACTAGGGAAGGAGAAGGGGGAGAGAGAGGGCATGGATATAAAGACAGTGCGGGCTGCTGCACTGCAGTTGGATACTTCTGTCCGTTTCAAAGAATATCTTGCCTTTGTGACCCTCCGACGTTGTGTTGCCGAGGCATTGGAACTTCTGCTTGTTATAGACCGCTGGCTCTTCCTATATGAAACCTCAAAGGCCTCTGTCGTTCTCCCTCTCTTCAACCCTGCGGTGTCTCCACGGTGCTACGTCTTCGTTGCTGTGAAGGGGAGTGGGTAAAGAGGGGGACATCATAATATCGATTCTCTTTTTTTTTTTGTTGATTTTTTTTTCCCTCGCCCAAAAACCCCAATATTCACACAGGGAATGTCTGTGGTCGTTTTTGCCCTTCTTGTTTCGACTGTGACAGCGCAATGTGGGTTTTATAGTGTAAAAGAATGCCAGTTGTGTACGCTTGATGCAAAAGGGATGTGCCGAACACATGATGGGGTGCCTCCAGGGGTGGTGGACCGTTGTTTGGGGAGGGGGATATGTAGTGCTTGTATAGTCGAGGCGGGACGGTGCAAGGCAATTCCGACCAAACCTATGACGCATGCTGACATGATGCTTGGGATGCAAATGACGTTATACCAAGGCCCTCGAGTGATGTTGCTGTTTGATTGGTGGCAGACAGAGGGCTTCACGTCGTATCTGGTATCCCTTGTGGTGGTGTTGTGCTTTAGCTTTGGGGTGACGATTGCGCGGTACCATCTGCTGCAGGCGTCGTTTATGCAAATGGACAAAGCCTCGCAGATCGGCTCCTTCTTCTTGGTCGAATGCGCGTTGTTCCTTCTCATGTTGATTACAATGTCCTACAACATCGGCATCTGCCTTGCAGTAGTGATCGGTGGTACAGCAGGGTGGGTGCACTCTTTTCATGGAGTAGGCCTTCAGAGTCCAGCGAATAAGCTTTAAAGACCTATGAAACGCACTCAGTTTCAAACCTTCTAGGGAAATGAAGGAATCACCGAGGCGATATGGGACACTTTGGGAAATATGCGGGGTAATGGAGACTGTATGTATTTGTGCGTTCTTCCATCAGAATGGAGCAATACTGTTACACAGTATGCTGTTAGTGATAGCCGTTGGTCAGAATGCAAATTCTTGTTGAGAGGTGCATAGAAGTCGGTGTAAGATGTGGTACAACTGCACCTAAAGGGATGGACAATTTCCCTATTCGTTTAGGTGATCCTTGAGAGTATGAGGTTTTTGTCCTGCGGGGGGGAGGGTAAAAAGGGTGGGGATGGGGGCAGGGTCACATGGTTACGAATCATTATTGGATATCATTTTTTTTTTTTTTTTGTGCTTCTTATGCAGGCTCTCCGCTAGGATTTCCGATTTTGAAAATATTCTGTTGATGGTCCACGTTGGTGGGGTACATGCTTGCGCCGCAGGCGCACGGTACGCAACTTTTTTTTTTACCAACGCCCGATTTTGACTTTTTTGGGACGTTTGAGCACTCACCTCTCCATATCTTCTTCTCCTGAGCTTTTTTGACAGGTAGAACGGGTCTGAACCACTTAGCAGAACTTTTTTTTTTTTCTTTTTTTCCCCATTTTCAAAAAGTTCTGTTGACAATCAACAGAACTTTAGTACCTAGCGGAGTGCCTGTTCTTATGTAAGGGGGTCCACGGAAGGGGCTCAGGTTCTTACAAAAAAATTGTATTGATTGTTTGTGTTATGGCAAGATAGATGGGAGGGGAAAAGGGAGGGAATAATAACGTATCTACTTTTAGAATGGTAGGTAAGCGTTGAAACCACGTCACCGAATGTGATGTTGGTTTGCATTGCAATGTTATTACCCCCGACTTTGCTACTATTTCGTACAAAACTGAATGCCCACTCATTTTTAGTGGAATGCTTTCTGTTTTCCTGAAAGAAAATGAATCCATTGTTTTAATGTTTCTTGAGATGCTGTGTTTGTGAGGTGCCCAAAAAAAAGCCCTCTCACGTAAGCTTTACAGCCACCGTTTTTCGAACCCCTCCATTTTTAAAAAGAAAAAGTAGGAGGTATTTTTTAGCGCACGAATCTTTGATTAGCAAAGTCCAGTTTTTTTTTTTTTTAATTTTTGGCTGTATCACAATTGAAAACGCAAAATGATATCACCCTTCATAGAAGATTATTCTCAGAGGGTTCAGAACGAAAATACCCCAGACAGAACGAAAAAAAAGGGAATGTAGCGGAGGAGATAATCATACAATGCAACGAGGCCGACTACGCCTGAAAATAGGCATGTCTGGAAGATCTATGTGAGGCGTGGCTGGGGCCTATTATTACCTGCAATCACTCCTCAACCATTAGTACGCCTCAGCCGGACTTAGCAAGGCCGATTCGGCCTCGTTGCATTGTATGGAAGATGTCCACGCTAATATGACCAAGTCTTCAAAAAAAAACAGGGAAACCAGCGACAACCGAACCATTTTTTTTTTTGTGCCAGACAAAATAAGATATCCCCCCTCTTTCTCCTGTCTCTGTCCTACGTTACACCTTCACACCTTCCCCTTCACACCTCAACCAGGAACACAAGAGGGCTAAGTGGGATATAACGTTTCCCCCCCTTCCAAAGTGTGATAAAGACACAACACAAATACGCAAATGAGCGACACAGTCATGAAGGCAGCGCCGCTGCAGCAGGGGGTTAAGGTATGTTTCCGGCAGCGATTTTTTTGTTTTTGTTTTTGTTTTTGTTTTTGTTTACTTCTGCTTTCATGGGTCAATTGGAGGTGCCTGCAATCAACAACCAGGCGTGGGCGGGGGGGACGGCAATCTCCAAAAACTCTGACAGGGATACCCCCTCTAGAAAAAAATCCTGTTCATGATTTTCAGGAGTTTCTAAACACTTTGAAATCATTTTTTTTTCCTCTTCCCGTTTTCGCTCAGCAGTGATGGCGACATATCAACTCTTTTAGGGTGATCTCTGTGGTCCCTATTTGCATTACAACCCACACAACCCATTGCGTAGGTAAAGATTGTCAGCGCTGAAGAAGTTCGCGAAGAGTGGAGAAAGTTTAAGCGGGACGACTATGAATCCGATATGGACAAGGTATGTCTGAAGGCAGTGTTTCGAGCAAGCTTCAACAGTGACACACACAACGTATATTGGGGAAAGGTTGGTGCAGGTAGGTGGGTTTGCCTTCACATCGTATTTTGTTTGTGGGAAAAGAAGTGCTTCATAGATGTGTCATAATCTTTGAAGGCTTTCAGCTATTGGTTCTCTGACATCAGGTTGCCGGGAAGGTAGGCACCATTCTCCATCAGCACCCCTCCGGCGCCTTCACCATTGTCTTCCAAGGGAAAGAGTCTGGCCTCAAAAAGGGGCAGTCCTATCGATTGAAGTTCCCCCCAAAGTATGTACCTCTCAATTCAAAGAAAAAAAATGTTGGTTCAGCTGCTATACGATGATGATCAAGGTAGCATAAGAGGCGGTTAATCATAACCCTTTGGTTTTTTTGAACCCTTTTCCCCCTAACACACAGTGTATTAAGAAATTAGACAAAGAAAGCCAATGTAGTATTTCCCTCTTGAATATTTTCATCAGATTCTTTACCCCTATTTGGCGTTCAGAAAAACACTGTTATTTTTATGATCAAAATATTATCCGCCTTTAATCATCTGTACATTCTCCCACCCTCCGCACAGAGCGATTGTCTCCTGCGATATGGTTCAGGTGAAGAAGAGAAAGCCGCGTCTTCCCAAACACGTGAAGGTCTCCCCCAAGAAGAAGGCGCCTACCACACCTACCCCTGCCGAGTCCACCCCTGGGTTTGGCATTGTGGAGCCTGAGGTGGTGATGGACCCTCCACCAGAGTGCCTGGTATGCCCACAACACCACATTATATTACAAAACGAACGCAATACGAAATGAAGGATCGCCGACATCATAACCCTTTTATTCCCGAAATGCTCACCTTCGGTGATGCTTTCTTTTGATCTTATTCATCTTTTTGTTGTTGTTTTTTATACACTTCCCTAATGCGTTCAAATCTTATTTGAAAGTATAATTATTATGAATTTGTATCTTATTCATCTTTTTTTAAACCCCCCATCACAGCCCACCCAACGCGCCATTGATGATTGCTTAGCCCCTTCCCCAAAGCTTGAGGACAAAGAGGACCGGGATGTGAGCAGGGAAGAGGCGAGGTGGTTGGCGATCACTGCGGAGGAGGACGAACACGAGCGGGAGTGTGAGGAGGAGGGGTTGATCGAGAGCCCGTTGCCGGTCCGTGAAGAGCCTGAACCCATGGCTGCGCCGGTGGAGGAGGAGGAGGAAGAGGCCCTGGACGACGAGGAGGCCGCATTCCTGGACGAGCTTGAGGAGCAAGAGAAGGCAGAAGAAGACGCCTTCCTCGCAGAGCTTGACGACGACGAGTCCTCCGCCCCCTCACCCCCACCCTCCTCAGCCCCCGCCTCCCCAAAGTCCTCCGTCCCCTCCATCTCGCAGTCCCAGTCGCCACACAGACTGCACGACTACGTCATGCCCCAAGAAATCAAACAAGCCGACTCAAGCGGTCCCCGTGCACAGGTCATATACGAACCACACGAGGCAGTTGCGGTCAATGCAGTGGTATGGATATTGCTTTTAAATTTTAGGTAAAAGTGGTGAAACCTCCCTTTAGGTTTTTGTGATTCTTTTGATACAATCTAGAGTATCATATCCTACAGCCTTTCTTTAGGGTGGAGTAGAGCCTATTGGGGTATTGCCGATGTTGTTTTTATTCTTTTTTATCGTGCAATTTTTGACTCGTGTACAAATCCTTCAGGAAGAACCAAAAATTATAATCTGGGAGCGTGTAATTATTACCAAGCGTGTAATTATGAATCGTTAGCGATTTGCGACCAAAAATGTCAGCCGTGTAATTATGGGTAATAATTACACGCTCAAACCCACTTTTGGTGATCCTAAGTCGCCAAAGGGAAAGGGACTCTGCAAAATTTTTTTTTCCCCCTATAAGCACGGATGCTGCCAGATCTGGCCAGATTTGGGGGCCAATTTCCCAGATCTGGCTCGTTTTCCAGATGTGGAGATCTTGTTTCCAGATCTGGCCAGATCTGGCCAGATCTGGGAATCTGGGAAATTTTTTTTTTCAAAAAAAAAAAAAACCCCCCCAGATCTGGCCAGATCTGGAAATCTGGCCAGTTTTTTTTTTTTTCCTCAGATTTCTGGCTATTGTCTCCCAGGGAAAGGGACTCTCGAATTTTTTTTTTCGCCCCTAAAAAGGCTAATTTCGACGATTTGAGGCCATTAAAAGCAAAATTTGACACTTTTGAGCATCTGTGGGGGTCTAAAACGTGGTTTCGCGCACCCGAAATTTCGTGGTTTTTACCAAAGACAAGTCGATTTTTGAAAAATCTCGAAAAAAAAATTTTTTTTCCCGGGAAAATTTTGACCCCTGAGTAGGGTTTTTGTGCACCAAAAAGTGCAAAAAAACGCAAGAGTCGGGTGTTTTGACGATCTGGGGTACCGCCATATGCACTACAGGGGCCCACAATTTCGACTTTTTCTTAGCAATTTCCTTCATAATTTTTTTTCTCGATTTTTGGCAAAGGCAAATCTCAGGCAAAAAAAATTCACCCCTGATAGTGGGTCCTTGGGTGTCCAAAGATGCCAAAAACACAAAAATTTTGATGTTTTGACCATCTGTGGGCGCCTAAAACGCACTTCTCTGCCCAAAAAAAAATGAATATCGATTTTTCCTTAGCGTTTTTATAGTCGTGATTTTTGGGTACTTTTTCGCAAAGGGAAAAAAAAAAAATCAACCAAAATAGTGGGTCCTTGGGTGACCAAAAATGCAAAAAAACGCATTTTTTTTGGTGTTTTGACCCTTCAGAACCACCCAAAACGCACTTTTGTGTACCAAAACACGCATATTTCACATTTCCTTAGCAATGCCTTCACAAGTGCAAGGTGATTTTTGACCAAACTAATTTTGTGCACTTTTTTTGTGGTCACGTAACGCTAAAATCCTCTCCGTGATGCGAGAATTACATGTGCGAATGCGATAATGATTCTCGCATGCGAACGCCCAAAACCACGAAGGAGGACGCAAGCAAGGCTTCAGTGCACTTAGGTACAGGATGCGTCGTTTTCAGTTACAAAAAAGGGTACTGTGAAGCGGTTGAGGCACACACAGACCCGTTGCAAAATGCATCTGGGACCCACGCTAGACCCCCCAAAAGCTGTAAAACCATATATTTCCATCTCGCGACCCCAGCGGATGTGGACTGAGGTGTTTTTCTTGGGTGTTTAGAAAGGTTTTTGTCCGATTGGAGAATTTTTTCGGTAAGTATTGCATTTTGTCCCCACTGAGTGTGCACTCAGAAAACACTCATCAATAAAACGACCTTTCTGTTCGGTAAAAAATAGTTATTTTCTACCGTAGTAGTGGGTTTGTCGTGCAGTGATGTTCTTTGTACCTGGAGAGTGGGCCGAGTGCAAGGTATGTTTTTAACCCCCCGGTTTTCTCCCTTTTCGACATGTCCGCTATTTTTTAACTATTTTTTTTTTTTTTTTGTCAACAAAAATGTCACTTTTACGTTTAAGGGGTACGGGGCGGCTTCTTGTTTGTTTGTTTGTTTTTTTGTTGTAGTCTCTACTTTTACATTCAATTTCTCTTAACAGGTACCCGAACCGACGACCCTTCATCGTGACAGCGAAGCAGTGCCGACGGAAGAGCTGGTGCAATTATTTCAAAACCAGGTGGCGATCGTAAAAGTCGGGTTTATATACCAACTTTTCCATTAACCCACCCCATAGACCACCCTAGTTATTATGAAACTCTTAGTCAGTCACTGCTATAGCCATTTAACCCAGGGAGCATAGCTAGTGCAAGAAATTCGACTTCGGGATCCGGAAAGTCTGTCCTCTGCTCTTGCGGAGGACTAGGCACAAGAAAATATTGCGTTCCCCCAGAAAACCAATTTTTGTCAGAGTAATTTTTGCCCAGGGCATGCTCTTGAAGCATGGCGGCTTGGTGTGAGAAGGGGCAGTGTATTGTTTTGTTCTAGATTTCAACGGTTGTTAGAACGAGTCAAGTGGATGCTTATCTAAACACTGACTTTAGTACAGACCCGAGAGATCACACATGACTTTGAGGAAAGAACAAAGCAATGCATCTGTACCCGCACGCCAGGTTGTAGTTACTTCAGAATTTTCTTAAGTTTGCATGAACGAGGAGGGGCGAATCATTCTTCGGGAACCATTAGCTGTATACCATGGAATGATTTTCTCAAAAACACCACGTGGGGGCTGAATTCAATCCCTTAAGAATTGCGAATTCAGCCTTTGTAGAAGGTACGTCTTACTTGTATTTGTACTTGTATGCCGTGTCCACCCTTCTCGACCTTACCGGTTCACATGTACGAATAATATTAGGCAGTGGTAACACCCTTCTCAATTGTGCAAACTTAAGAATTTTCTGCTGTAACTTACCAAAATCGATTTTCTTTCACCCCAAACACCCGCAACACCCCACCTGCTACTTCGGTAGCCTGTGTTGTTGGGAGTTGGTTCTCATGTTGATCCCCAGTGTTTTGCACTGCTTCTTCTGAGCCCAACGCTGTTTGGCCTGTCGACGTAATAAATACGAAGACAGGGCGGCGGTGCCAACAATTTTCCGATGATGTAACGTTTATCTGATTGATTTATCGTTTGATATACCTTGTGTGTCCTACTTCGTAACTTGCACACACGAGCAACGTATATTGAACGGTACTTCAAGCGATACTTCGTTATGTCATTGGGGGTACCTGGAAAAAAAAATTTTCCCAGACGTCCCAGATCTCCCAGATGTGGCCAGATCTGGGACGTCTGGGAAAATTTTTTTTTTCAAAAAAAAAAAAAAATTTCCAGATCTGGCCAGATCTGGGAGGCCCAGATCTGGAGATCTGGCCAGATCTGGCAGCATCCGTGTATAAGGGTTAATTTCGACGATTTGAGCCCATTCAAAGCAAAATTTGACCCATTTGAGCAGTTCTAGGCCCCTCAAACACGTTTTTGATTATCCGCCAAAAAAAAAAAATCCCGGAAAAACACACCGGAAACCTCAACTTCACGCTTCGCATCGTCCAAGGATAGACAGTTGTTACCAACTTGTTGAAATGTGATTACCAACCCCAAACCAAGAATGATCACAACTAATTATACCCTCTCCCACTTTTTCGGTTCAACATCCATACTTCGGCACATTTCCCATACACCCCACATACACACTCCCATCATCGACATACAGTGACTGGAGGGTGACGGGGACTCGCCGGATTTGTACACTCGTCAAAAATTGCACGATAAAAAAAAAACTAATTATGTGAAATTATTACCAGATAATTACACTTAGGTGTGTTTTTTGTCACTTGTTCCCTAAACCCACTCGCTTCGCTCGTGGGTTTAGGTCACTCGTGACAAAAAACACACCTGCGTGTAATTATGGGGTAATAATTACCCAATAATTATATATATTTTCTTCTTTCTCTTCTTGCAAAAAAGAAGAGTTATTGGTGACAAACAAATAAAATTAGTGTAGCTCATCCTCGGGACACTACTGCAATCAAGTTTTTCAAAAAAAGAGAATGAGTGACTTTAGGGACAGTGGAGCTTGCACAGGTGGCAACTACACTATTTCAACAGTTTTTCAAAAAATACACACGATACAGCGTTTTGGGACCTGCAAGCATGTGAACAAAGTAAACGAGCCTGCTGCAAAGGAACAGAAGCTTGCTGCAGACTCTGGTAGTCCTATGCGTCAGGTCATCACCTCCAATGCGATGCGGGTAAACGACCTGAGAGCACGGTATAACGAGACGTCTTAAGAGGTGTTTTGACCCTTTTTTCTCACAAAATACGAGCTCTGTTATTCTCATGGAAAATGCAAAACAAAAGATTCATTTGCATCAGAAATTACGAGAGTTGTGTAGATATTACACGGCCACTACGTTATCCAACTTTTCGAGAGAGGAAACTAAAATGCTTATTCGAACAAAAACAAAAAACAAAAACAAATGTTGTGGTGCGACCTGGTCATCCAAAAAACCCCCCTTTTTCAAAGAATTTTTCTGTAAAGTGGACACTGTCTTGTCAGGCTCCACTAAACATATTATCAAAAGCGAACAAAAAAACCCCCTGTTATATTAAAACCGGAAGTAGATTTATAAAAACAATAAAAGGTATTGCGGGGCTCATCTTCGGGTGTCTCCACTAAACAAAGAAACGTGGATTGCCCGTTCGCGGGGGTACACGTTGTCAAAGTTTTCAAACAAAACAAAACAAAACAACACAACTGTTATTCTTTTGCACCTATGCAAATGTACTGGAGGTAGACATTCTCAGCGTCTCTGGGTTTATGTGTATTTTTGTCTTTGAAAAAAAAAGCGAAAAAAAAGAGCATTTTTTCGAAGTATTTTGTCAATAATTATCTGTGATTTTTTCCCCCTCCAAAAAAGGTGACTGAACACGCGACACTTAGTTTCATCTTTTTACCAACTTTTTTTTTTCCCCGAACCATCGTGTCTGCATCCAAAAGAGGGGTCAACCCGTTGTCTTCACTTCACTTTTATTGGGGGCAATCTTCATCCGCGGAGACGTTTGTTGAACCCCCCCTTTCAACTCCCATTTTCACATTTGTTTTTTTAGAGATTTTTATTTTTTATTTTTCCGTTCCGTTTCTATTCCTGCTTTGTGACGGCTCTTGAGTCTCACATTCCTCTACTCTCCCTCCCAGGCGTTGCTTTGATAAGATCCTGGGGCTATCCAAGGGGTCCCGTCAAAACTTTTCGAAAAAGAAACAGACCCCACCTGAATAGCCCCCGATGTTCTAAGAGCTATAGTTCATTTTACCATCTTTGTTAAGATGTGTGTGCACGAGAGCATATTCATCTCGCAAATGTTTTTTTTTTTCTCGTAATTTTTTTTGTACCAATGATCGAATGAAGTGATCCATGGGTTCGATAACCCACGGAAGAATAGGTGTCTACTGTTTTGTCACCCTTCAACTCCCCCTTTTTTGTCTATTTTTCTCACTGTTTGTTTTCATAGAACCTTTTTTTCCTTCGTTATTCCCCCTTCGCCTAGCTGGAGGGTTTTATTTGATAAAGGAGTGGGCCTTAGCGTCGAAAGGTTCCTGTACTCCACTCTCAAAACTTCATATTTTTTTTCTTCTTTTTTGCGCATTCCTTGCATTACTAAAGTCCTCTTGAGAGCTCTCTCCTCTTTGTGGAAAAAGGTCACTCCCTGAATAAGGCTTAGTATATTAGCAGTTTGTTCAGATGTAAACCTCGAAATGGATGTAGGACTGCATAGTTGGTCCCACGGTGCATCGGTCATGCACCAAGGTACATTGTCATGTGAGGGTTTTTGTATTTCAAGTCAAAAAAAAATTTTTTTTTGTGTCCAATGATTCCCTGTTCGATGAGAGGAAGCGGGTAGAGGGTATTACATCAAAGACCTGTGCTCTATCAACGATGGTAATGGCACCCTGTGAGTAGGTTCCTTCATTGATGCCGAAAGCGTCTGCGCGTATACCATGGTCACACGGGTCGACCATCGATGTTACTGTGAACAAACCATCTCAATGGATGAACGCCAGCATGGTTTTAGGGGTCCACCCGGTGTTCTGGTCTGTGCATCAGCGGGTTTACTGTATTTCAAGTCAAAAAGAAAATTTTGCCACCACACCATCCCCCGCCCCTATCTGTCCCACTACACAATACACTTTCCCTTCATTGGGAAAGAGAGTCTCGGTGTATCCCTTGAGGATACAGCCTTGACCAGAGTGAGAGAGAGAGAGAGATGGAGAGAGATGCTTGGCTCTTACCTGATTAAGAGATGTTTTTTTTTCCCTTTCGAGAGCGCGACATTCGCGCGAAAGGAGAGAGATAGAGAAAAGAAGGGTACAAAAACCCATTTTATTTTGGAGGTGGCTGTTCGAGAAAAGTATTTTTTTTGGACCACTCAACGTCCGCCCTTTGCAGAGGCTCGACCGAGCCGCGTTTTTTAGCACGTTTCAACTACTCTTTTTATAGAAATATATCACCCATTTCCTGAGGTGCGAAGAGAACGTCACTCGAAGCATTGGGGGGCACCGAAGGAAACATTGGTGCTCTAAAAATTCAATTTCCTCCTTAAGGAATGCCAACAGAGAAGCTTATAGCCAAATGTACTATGAAACCAAAAGACACATGCCTAAAAAAAAAATACAGTATTTGGGGGATCCGTAAAGAGACCGGCAACGACCAGACACGTAATTAGTGTGTATAGCCGGTCTTTAGGGTCCGTAAAAAGACCGGCTCTTAAGGATTACCGGCTATAAGGGCCGGTCCTACCCACCCTCGAAAAAGACCGGCAGACCGGGTGTACAATTGTACACACAAAAAATACCCGATTTTTTGGAAAAAACCAAAGGGGGGACCCTTTGGTCGTCGAAATTCCCCAGCCAAAATTGGTCGCAAAATCGGCCGATTTTTCAAAAATCTCAAAAAAAAAAAAATCCCAAAAATTTTTTTTCACAAGTGTTTTTGAGGCCTGCTCACTACACCCTAGGCACCCTCCTGGGACCAAAAAGTCAAAAAAAGCAAGAATTGAGCTGTTTTGAGCATCTAGAGTTTATTCCCCAGCCATTTTCTGCACCACCAGTGCACTTTGTATGGGCCAGCGCCTTGTCAAAAAATCGAAAAATCTCAAAAAAAAAATTTTTTTTTTCGGGAAAATTTCGACCCCTGAGTTGGGTTTTTGGGCACCAAAAAGTGCAAAAAAAACGCAAAAATCGGGTGTTTTGACGATCTGGGGGTAAACCATATGCATTATGCACCTTATGCATTACTACAGGGCCCACAATTTCGGCTTTTCCTTAGCAAATTCCGCCACAATTTTTTTTTTTTTTTTTTCGATTTTGGCAAAGGCAAATCTCAGGCAAAAAGAAATCACCCCGATAATGGGTCCTTGGGTGTCCAAAGATGCCAAAAATACAAAAAAAATTGATGTTTTGACCATCGGTGGGCACCTAAAACGCACTTTTCTGCCCAAAAAATGAATATCGATTTTTCTTAGC
Source organism: Rhynchopus sp. YZ270_cl-10 (assembly GCA_964035575.1). Taxonomy (NCBI): domain Eukaryota; phylum Euglenozoa; class Diplonemea; order Diplonemida; family Diplonemidae; genus Rhynchopus; species Rhynchopus sp. YZ270_cl-10. The sequence goes on along the minus strand of OZ037847.1, from coordinate 675,221 downwards.
GTTCTTATAGCCGTGATTTTTCAGTTTTTTTTCGCAAAGGTGAAAAAAAATTCACCCAAAATAGTGGGTCCTTGGGAGACCAAAAACGCAAAAAAAACGCAACATTTTGGTGTTTTGACCCTTCAGAAGCACCCAAAACGCACTTTTGTGTACCAAAACACGCATATTTCACATTTCCTTAGCAATTCCTTTCACAAGTACAAGGCGATTTTTGACCAGACAAAAAAATTTTTATTGCCCAAAAACGGGCGTGGTAGTCACCCGAAGTCATAAAATGGCCCAAAGAATCCAAAAAACCTCAGAAATACATGTTCGTGAATAAACATTTGCAAGTCAAAATTCAACCACAATACGGTCATTTTGTGCATACCCTGTAGCTGTAGTGGCTAGAGAGCACGCAGACCTGTTCCTTGCAATTTCCAGTGTTGTGTTTATCAATGCATGCATCCAGAGGACCTCTGGTTTGCGGAATCGTAGGCACTCCTGAGCAAAAATGAAATCGGTTTTTGACCCAAAATCGGGGTGTGTGGGCCTAATTTGCTCCAAATTTGGCCGAAAATTGGGATTTTTCTGAAAATTTCATTGTGCTCAGCAAAAATCCTTGCTTTTTTGAAGAATTTTCCAAAAAATATGCTATACCCCCTATGACTGGACCCAACTCCCCTCACCCTTTTTTTTTTTTCACCCAAAAGGGCCGGAAATTTTACACACAAATACACAAACTTACGGACCCCCCTTTTTCATTTCCCGTCAAGTCTTGACTCACAAATTTGCACCAGGAGAGTGTGTACAAAACCCGGTGATGTGTTGTGTATTTTATGTTTGCTTGAAAGGGGTTTTCAAGAGAAGACACGAAGACCCCTTTGCGGTCTTTTTTTTTAAATGAAGAAGACGACTGAAAAAAAAATGCTGCTAACAGCGTGCTTTGTCGCAGCAGATTTTTTTTTTGCATATTTTTTTGTAACGACACCTACACAGTGGTGTAGCGCCATGTGTGTATGTTCTGTGCTGTGTGTGACTGTGCCAAAAAAAATGCCTACCCCCTTCCCTGTTCCCCGCCTTAGCCTGTTACTTCCTCAAAGGTTTTCCACCTCATGGTCTTTGTTCCCTCTCCCTCTCCCTTTCCAATCCGACCTACACCACAAAACAGACACCAACAATATACGTTCACCCCTACCCCTTCCCTTCCCTCCCCCTCCCCCTCCCCACAGTGATTATTCACCGTGCTTAACACTTTACTCAAAACCTGCAGCGCGTAATAGACGCGATAGAAACGGCACGGCAAACGGCGAACACGGATGATTCGGAGATGGTGGACGATACATCACGTATCTCCGAGCCACCACCACCACCACCACCATGTGCCACCACCCAACCCCCGGTGTTGCTGATGACCACATCCTGCACGATAGTAAACAAACTGGGCACCTCTGCAGTCAGCGTTCCGAGCAATGCAAACACTACACCCCAACCTGCCCCCTCCTCATCCATCCCTGAAACTGGATCAAGCGACCGCGATTCAGGCTCCTGTCTGCTTGGAAAGCTTGGTGGCATACTTCCAGACTCATTGTGCAAAAAGCCTACCGAAGCACCGACCCGCTCCCCTACAGAGAAGAGGGACGAACCGTCTGCATCATCGTCTGGAGGGCTCACGGTGTCGAGCTTCTCTAATCCGCGACGAACACAAGATGTGCAGAATGTGGTTGGCGGCTCTTCAGCTGCATTGCTTCTTGGGGAGAAGCCGGACCCTTTTGACGTTTCGGTTGAGAAGAAGATTTTGGTTTTTGTTTATGCGGTGGTGTTGCCTTGGCTGTCGATCACTGTGATTGGTGTGTCGTCTCTTCTACAGCGACGTGATGAACACAATACATGCCATCGTCCTGACGCATGGCTTGTTGTCTCTGCCTCTGCCGCAGGCAACAACATCATCTTCTCCGCCCTCCTCGCACGCTACGTCATGCAACGCGAAGTCACCCCAGTCTCCTTCCTCTTTTCCCTCTACCTCCACGTCTACATCGTCTTCTGTGGCTTCCTTTGGATGTGGGTTCGGGTGGACCCCCTAGAAAGCATCTACGCATCTCACCCAGTCGCACACTGCATGATGACAACAAATGACATTCTCTTAATGAAACTCCCTATGTGGGGTATAGTGCTGTCACCAATAGTACCATTTCTGTTGGCAATGATGAAGCTGCGGAAATGCAAGGTGAGAAAAGAAAAGAAGTGTGCGGTGTCTCCACCGCTCTTCAGCGGAATGGAGCACACTGAGATTGGGGTCCAGGTTGTGGAGTTTGAGATGTCGAACAAAGGGTCTGACGAGGAGACGCCTTCTTTGAGTGATACCGAGATACAAGGGGGCACTGGGGGAACAATTTGCTTTGACAAACACCTTGAAATCAGCATCGAAGCGACAAAGGCGCGAATAGAGCAACTCGCTGAGGCATACAATAGACACAACAAACACACCCTCCCGGCCCAGCTGCCCGAATGCTCATATCCCCCAGCTCCGGATGACATCATCACAGCAAGCCTCGTCGAAGCACCCGCTGACAGAAGCGGGGGATACTACTCCACAGACGACGAATCCAGCCTGCAATCAGGGACATTATAAAATGTCTTGTAACATACTCTTGTTTTTCTGACCTATCAATAAGGGGCGGGGGGGGAGGGAGAAAGGAGGATAAAGGGGGGGTGACTGCGTGCATAGTGTGGTGGTTCTTTGTGGGTTGGATTTTTTTTTCTTGTGGATGGGTGGGGGTAGGTGATTGGCTATTTGGTTGCTGTTCAGTTCAGTCTTTTGTATTTCTTTATTTATCGATATTTTTTTTGTTTTCTTTTTGGGTTAGAATAGTCTTAGGTGCTTAGGGGTTCATGGTCTCCAAATTTTAAGCTATTTTTGCGGATCCAGTTCTTGAAAATAGGTTATAAAAACGACACGCGGATGGCACAACTCTTCGATGGAAGGTGGTCCGAGCGGTTGTATACCGCCCCCGTTCGCACTACGGTGCGGGGCCATCAGATTTCTTTTCCACACCTTCTGTTGTTGGCCGCAGGGTACTTATGCTTTCATCCAGGCTGGCATCGTACGTTGGTCTGTTGGAGGTGTGCTTGCACCAATATTCTTTGTTTTCCAGATACACGTTACACAACCAACACTGTACTTCAGTGCGGGGGAAACCACGATAACTTGTGGAGACAAACGGGAAGGAAAACCTTGTGTCCCGATTGAACATTTCCCAATAAAAAAATAAAATAAATCAACTGCAGCTTTGGCGTGGAGCAGAGATCGTTCTCTCTGAGATCATGTCAAACCCGCTTTTGTTATTTTTTATTTTTTATTTTTTATTTGCGTTCGCCGATGAACGGTGAGGCGTTTGCACTTTCTACTTCTCTTTTTTTTATTTTTTGCGAATTTTTTGCTTCTTTTGATATGATACTGAGGTTTTTTTTTCGTAATGCGCGGTTTGATACAACCCGTAGGCATCTGGTGTTTGTGTCTCGTAATGAGGTGGTCACACCTTCCACTTTACTTGCTTTATTTTTTTGTTATTTCTAGGGTTGTTTATCTTGCAAATCTTTGTTCTCTTTTAAAGAGTCGTCGGCTCCTTCGAGGTGTCGTCATAGCTGTTTGCGGATCAACCCAAGCTCTTTTGGGTGCATTGCTTTTTTTTTTTTTTTAATTTGAGCAAACTCTGCCCCCTCTGCTCTTTTCTTCATGGGGTGACTAAGCACAGAGAGGCTTAGGTTCATCTTATAAAACTTTTCTTTAAAGTACACTATCACGAGAGGGATTTTGTATTTCAAGACATTTCTTTCTGCACCCCCCAACGATGCGTTATTGTGCGTTCTTTTTTTTTTTGAAACAAAAACAAAAAAAAAAAATCCCTTTGTTCTTGACATTGGATATTGCTGTTTTGTAAAGGCAAGCTAGAAAAAAAAAAAATGCTATAGAAATTGTGACGCGAACTTTGTTTGATTTTTCAAGAAAATAAAAAAAAACCCTACCTTATGAAGGGTGCAAGGATTATGATGTCCTGCTTCTCGTCTTGAGTGGTTTGGGTTGGGGGATTTGGGGGTTGGGCTCGGATGGCGGTGGGCACATTTACTACCCCATCCTCAACCTGTTTAAGGGATTTGAGGTTGCTGTTGTGTTGTTTATTTAAACAACAGAACAATGGTTTTCAAGCCTCGCAACCCTTCTTCTTCTTTCTCTTCTTCTTAAATCCCACCAAAACAAAAAAGAGCACAAAGCAAAAACATCAACTTTCATTCAAAAACCCCCTTCTTCTGGTGCTCCTTGAAAAGAGAGAGAAAAATAGTGCATATTATTATGTACGGCAGCTAAAAAACAGTTACCACTCTGGGGAGGGGGGTGTGCATCAGAAGGGTCTTGCTGTATAGAGTTTATCACTATCGATTTATTTGCATATCACCTCATGAAATGAAGGAGGAAATAGAAACAAAAGCATTCTGAACATACTTTGCGGTTCTGGGGATGAACCGCGCTGGAGGGCCACGCCTCACCAAACAGGTCGAGGTGTGTGCGTTTCACAACCTCTCCCATAGGTTTTATTGTGTGATGAGTGTTAAGTTTCTATTTTGAGCTCGACTGTTCGATGCGTTTTAGCACGTTTCAACTACTCTTTTATATCAGGAAACCCTTAGTCCCCTCCCTTCCCCCCATCGCCCTTCAAATGAGGAGGTCACTCTAATCGATAGGGGATTGCTCCCCTGAGATCAGTGATCAAAGAGCCTAATGACGGTTGATATATTCCGGCTTCACCTGTGAAGAGGCTTTCTAAGCCAGGCCTGTCTATGTGTGTCCGAATTGTTCGAGTTATCCACCCTTAGCAATTTGCGGTGTGCCGTTCTGTAAATATTCAGCTCCTCCTTGGGGTTCTTTATATTGCACAGAAAAATCATGGCTTAATGACAGTACACGGAAAACAAAAGATCTGAGTATGGGGAGTTTTTTTTTTAAAGGGGGGAAAGATCTTCTTAGTTTTAAACTAAGATCTTAGTGGAACAAAATACCACTGAACCACTCAACAAAACTTTGTTAGGTGGTGGTAAGAATCTTAGTAAGATCTTAGTTTTTAACCCTATCTGTCCGGGATTCTACTTGGAATTTTTGATCGACTTTTTTTTCTTTGAAAAGATTTTGTGGCGAATCTTTCAAAAGCAAAAATCGAGAACATTCTCACACCAGAATCACCCCCACCCACCCAACGGATGCCCAGTGGACACTAAAACCAGAAAACGGTTTTTACCCATGGCCCTTTAAGCCCAAGTGTCCTGAGGCGTGATCAACTTATCCTTTTTGAAGATGCGTAGACGATGCAGGATGTACGTGACGCATACTCATCTTTCAACTTTTTTTCCTTCCCGCTTTCTCGATGCTGCATAAACTCCCAAGAGACATATCAAAAAAAAAAAAATCCATAATGTTTTGCACTAGCTTTCCCTCCGGGTCTTACATATACATTCTGATTGCTTCGCTCAACCCAGCAAACCCCACACCTTCCTTTGCAGCATCGTGACTCTCCTCTTTTTTCCCTCTTTATTTTGTTCTGTTCCGTTCCTACGTACGTGCAAATTTGGTTTATGACTTTTTGGGTTGCCTACGCCCCCGACGCGTTTGCATTTTCAACTTCACTTTTTCTTTCATTGGTAAGGTGACGGACTGAGGTCTTCTTACTAAATTTTTTTTTTCTTACTCAGAATCCAGGGTTTTCGCCAGAAATCACTATTTTTTTTTTGGGGGGTACCGCATACTTGTAGCTAACTAGCCGTGGTACGTGGCGATTTTTTTTCCCAAAAGAAAGAAAAAAATCGGCCGGAAAGAAATTTTTTTTACCCAGGGAAAAATTTTTCCCCCCAGGAAAAAAATTTCACCCGGAAAATAATTTTTCCCCAGGAAAATAATTTGCCTCAGGCAATAAATTTCCCTCAGGAAATAAATTTCCCTCAGGCAATAAATTTCCCTCAGGCAATAAATTTGCCTCAGGAAATAAATTTCCCCTCGGGAAATAAATTTGCCTCAGGAAATAAATTTGCCTCGGGAAATAAATTTCCTTTCAGGATATGCACCTGGGGAACTGGGTTGCATCCTGTACCTTAATTTTTTTTGCCTGCGGCGCCATTTTTTCATTTTTTGCTCCGCAAAAAAGGGTTCGTTGAGTGACTCTGGTGACAGGGATTACGCTCCACGTGTGGAACGTATGGAAATCCATACGTGAATTGTTTTGAAAAGGTGGAATCCGTACGTGTCCATACGTGGTAATTTGGGTTTTGGATTGAGGCTGGGGTGAGGTTAGGTGAGGAGTGGGGGCTCCGCCCACCTCTCACCTACCCCCCACAGAATTCTATTTTTACTCGTAAACCCGCAAACCCGCAAATTTCTTCTATTTTACCGGAAAAGGAAGATGCAGCATGGTGAAAGGAAAAATGTAGCGTACCGTGCGCCTGCGGCGCGAGCTTGCAACCCACCCTTCCCGCGACATAGTAGGCAATTTTAAGCGCAATTTTTAGAAATGTTGCGTACCGTGGCTTCGATAGAAACTTTCGTTTTAGCAAAATATGGAAGTAAAATTTACGGAACTGGACGATAGTTACCAACAAAAGTGCCATTTTATGTCAACATTTTAAAGAAATGTTGCGTACCGTGGCTTCGCCAGAACCTTTGGGAAGCAATGAGGAGTGAGAAAGAAGGATAAGGGCAAAGAAAAAAGTAGCGTACCATGCGCCTGCGGCGCAAGCTTGCATTCCATCCTTTCCATGACATAGTTTGGCTGTAAAAAAAGGGTGCAATTGTAAGCGCATTTTTTTAGAAATGTTGCGTACCGTGGCTTCGCCACGAGTTTAACACTGAAAAGATGGGGAATATTCTTGAACGCGCTGTTGCCCTGTTTCTCAGCAACGAGCGTCACAGATTCAAGAGAAAACAGAGGTGTTCCTGCTGATGGCGGAGGAGTTGGAAAACGTCGCTCCCCCCCGTATTTGTTTCCGGAATTGAGCTTCTGAGGACCTTTTTCGCGCGAAGCGCGAAAATTTTTTTTTGCCAAAAAGAAAGAAATTGGGCGTGGGATTCTAAAATTTTTCGGGAAAAACGGCATATTTAGCGATAAGTATGCGGGTACCGGCAAAAAAAAAAGGGTCAAAAAAATTTTTCGCGCTCCGCGCGAAAAGGTCCGTTCCTTTCAGGTAAATACGTGATGACGTGGGATGGTAATGTACATCAAGAACCAAACCAACCCTTTTTCTCATGTTTTTTCTACGCCTGCCTTCCCTCAGTACAAGAAGAAACGGCAGTCATAATATCTAAACTTTGTGGCGAAGCCACGGTACGCAACATTTCAAAAATTGTGACTTAAAATCAAACATTTTTACAGCCAAACTATGGTAGAGGGCTGTGGGATTCCGCTCATAAGTTTTGCGCCGCAGGCGCACGGTACGCTACTTTTTCCTTCTCTCGGAACGGCAAGGACCCCACAGAAGCATATTTTCCCCCGATTATGGCCGCAATTGAAAGATTTGCGCCACGTCTTGCCGAGAGGAGAAAAAAAAAGAAGAAAAAAACATTTCCCACTAACCCTAAACCCTCAAGTACCGTTGGGGGTACCGCGGTACCCCCAAAAATCGGGTTTTTTTCCCAAATTTTTCTTTGGGGGTACCGGCGGTACCCCGGTACCCCCATAGCGAAAACCCTGCAGAACGTCTCACTCCACTATTTTGACAACAAAAAAAAAGCTACCCCCACACACCTCAACCTTTTGATAATCCGAAAACGATCAGTCATCATCGCAAAGTGGCCTGCACAACAGTCACCTCTCTTCAACGTTTTTTTTGTTGCACTTCTTACCGCCGGTCATGCACCAAGGTACACTGACTAGGGGTTTTTGTATTTCATGACTAAACAATTTTCTTCTCACCCCATATTCAACCCTTCTCCAGGCAAATGATCGATGTAGTGCGTTTCTGAATGAGAAATTTGCGCGATTTTACTCCAAACCGGTTGGCAACCGGTCCACAGCCTGACCTAGCTGATGATGGGTTTGTCATTCGCAACACGCCGTCACCTCATGCCAAGAAGGGGGATGGTTTTGGGACCACCCCTGCCCCTGTATCACCTTCTTTTGGGTTTAATGCGACCGACAACCGCTTTCCTGATGCACAGAAACGGTCTACACGGCTGGGACAACGCAGGCCTTCACATAACCTTCCTCCAGTACACCTTCGGAGCCGTTCAAAGTCAACGGTTCCTACCATTCGGCGAGCCTCTTTTGCACCGGAGTCATCCTGTCTTGATCTCCCTGTCCCAGAGCGTAAACGAATGCATTCACTCTCGATAGGTAGCGAAGGTGTTGGAGGAACATCCCCAGAGCCCTCTGTTGTGGTGGCGTTAGAGACCAATGATATGCCCGAGGCTTTGATGCTTGCAGGGAATACGCAGGGGGGACGTCAATTAGAGTTTTCGCAGCTTCACAAAAGGGTGCAATCAGGGTTGAAAGGAGCGTCCAAAGCAAGAAGGCGGTGGTTGTTTGCATATGACCGTGTAAAGTACATCAGAAGGAAGCAGATCCGTGCACTGTCAGAGATGTATGGTATTAAACACGGAGGGGGGCGGGTGTTGCAGAAATTTTTCGGAAAGTTGATGCAGTTTCTTGTCCGGGCACGTTCCCGGATATTGTCGAAGAAGTTGAAAAAGGAGGTAGGAAATGATGAGGGCGTTTATGGGTCGGTGTTTTTGGGTATTTCGACGAAGGTGAGTTACATCAATCAGGCGGATCCCGCTATGTTGGAGGCGGCAATGCTTGAGAAGCGTGCGAAGTTGCGTACCCACCCGGAACTGAAGCAGGTCATTAAGGACATATGGGAGAAGGTGCCGAAGTGCCCAAGGCCGTACGGCACCTCTATAGACAAGCAGATCTATCTTTACGTTGCTGCACGATGGGTCGACGAATTTCTCGAGACCGACGAAGAGCGTCGCCTAGCAATCATGAAAACTGGGCAAGACTGGCAAAAAGAAAGCAACGGGGAGTATTTTATGCCGTACGACACCTTTTTCGACTCTGTTTTTGAGCTTTTGGATGTATGGATCCCGACGGTTGATATTGACGACTATACTTCCCTTGCTGCAAAAATTTTGGACAAGACGAAAAAAAGTGCGCGGATGTTTGTCTACTCGTATCCTCTTGCACAACGGCATTGGAGTGAATATGTTGCTGCCTCTGAGCTGAACAGTAAGAAGGATGAGGACAACGGGACTGGTGTTCTGCACAGCGCCGACACGAGGTCGGTGCTGCGCAGCAAGCAGTCTGGGAAGAAGCCGAACTTTGCGTCAGCATTCCCGTTCAGCGACAGCATGACAGGTGGACGGCAAGAGGAGACTACGTCGTTTGCGAAGAAGCGTGGCTCCGTGCATAGTCTACATCACATAAAGACGGAGAAGGCATCATCACCGCTGGCCACGTCTGAGACCCCCACTGCAGAGCGAGAAGGTACACACCGTGCTGATTCTGGACCTGGACTACGAGGCGGGGGAGCAAGCGGTCACCTGCACAACACAGACAGCGATGCCAGCGAGATGGCGTCGTCGCGTTGGGGCCATGCAGTAGTGGCACGGCGCTACACCGTAGGGTTTGAGAAGGCGAACAAAAGGCTCGACACATTCCGCAGTATCGCCTCAAAGAATGAAGCCAAGCACGGCACAACGCTCAAGCCCCACGGCTCGATCTACGGCGCAATCCTGCAGGAAATGGAAAGCAGTCTGCGGGACGTCTGCGAAGACACAGAGGACGAAGACTCCACCCCAGGCACACCGGACCTATCTCACGTCCTCGCGGTGTTCTCCCCGAAGCGTGCCAATGGGGTGAAGCTTCCGGACAATGCCACTCCATCGACCACAGAGTTAGCGCCACCAGACGCAGTCAAGCAGACGTTGACGTTCCTCAGCCCTGCTGCCCGTCTGTGCGCAAAGTGGCGCAAGAAAAACAGCCAAACACAAGAGGCCGATATGCTTGCGGAAATGTCCCTATCTGCGGTGGCCATTACCCCCTTGGTGATGACACGCGAGGAGTACAAACAAGAAATGCTTGTCGACGAGGTGAAATACGCAGCGAGGCCGAAGCTGCACACTGCCATGTCCGTGGCACGTGCAGCCTTCAAGAAGCGCATTGAACGTGACCGTCTTTTATACGGCACTCTAGGCGACCAAGGAGAGGACTACCCTCCATGGAGCATCGACGCTGTGCTGCCAGAGGACCCGCTGGCACCGCTGCTAGGGCCGGATGGACGCACCCTCGCAGGGATCCGCGCCCTGATCGTCAACGAGCTGGAGCTGACGTCGCGTGATGTGCACCATTTGTGCACCTTCCTCATGAAAGAGGCGGTGCTGTCGTTGCAGATAGTGGACCTCTCGCATAATGAGTTTGTGGCGGCGGACGCTGTGGTGCCCTTGCTTCGTCTTCTCTCGCATGTTCCGTCGATAGTGTGTGTCTGTGTGGATGGTACTGCGTTGCAACGTTGTGCACAAATGCGTTCGGTTCTGCTAGCAACTGCCGTCAACACTGCGCGGGTCATTAAGTATGCGACGCACACCTCAGCCATCATGGACCATTTGAAGGCCTCGTGTGATGCGGGTGGTATGATACGCAGGCAGCCGAGTCTGCTCATCCCTTTACTCAGCGTCCTTGCGGACGACTCCTCGCTCACACAGGGCTCCTTCTCTGCGTTGTACCACGACGTATGTGTCAGCGCACTCTGCCGCTGTGGGGTGCGCAAGCTGCAGGCTTTGGAACGTTGCACAGAGACGCCTTCGCAGGGCTACCCTTTGGTGCCTGTGGAGGATGTGGTGGAGGAGTTTGTCTTGGCGGGTGGGGAGGTGGATGTGGACATAGGGGTGCTCGATGCGGCGTTGGCAACAGTGGGCGCTTTGTTCATGAAGCAGTACTGCAGGGAGTGTGGGGTGGAGACGGAAGTGTCTGTGGGCGTGGAGGCGCTGCTGGAGACACAGCAGACCATGCAGGCTGTGCTAGAGGCAATCAACGAAGCAGACAGTTCCTGGGACGACAGCGACCCGTTCACACGGAAGCGCGTCGCGCACGGCTGTCTGCACTCCTTTTGCATCCAAAACGGTGTCGGGTTGGCACTCTCAATGAGCTTTGTCGACATCGCTGCGTTGCTTATGCTTTCCTTGCGGGGGTAGAACCTTTTTGGGCTTTGTCAAGCCTAAAATCCCATTTGCGAAATTGCAATTTTCTGTAACATTTTTAACCCACTTCCCCCTCCCAAACCAAAACGACCCCCTCACCCAGGACGCAGCACCATGCACATAATACGATGAGTGCCGGCTACATCCGAGACACGAAGCTTCCTGGTTGCGATGTGTTCGCAGACGCCCTGTTCATCCACCTAGAGGACGAGGAGGAGGACCACCGCGTCTTCACCGCAACCTGCGTTGATGAGAACAACAAGCTTCTCCTTGCTGCGGGGGGGCACGATGATAATGGGATATATGTGCTCCCTCTGCAGAGCCTCCTCTCGCTTGCACGGGAGGAGAAGGACGAGCTGCGCGGGGCCATGAGCGAGCTGACGGTCGACCCTGCGAAGAAGCATGGTGTGCACCGCATTGCCGTGCAGCCTAGCCCTGCACGGCAGGGAAGCCCTTTGGGGGTGCTGTACTCTTCGGACAACGGATGGGAACACAGCGTGAAGTGCGGCGTGGAGCGGAGCGGCCACATCCACACGACACAGTACTTCGATGGGCACCGCGGGAAGGTCCTGGACCTGGCTGTGCCAAGCCACTTCTCACGGCACGACCCCTTCTTCATGAGCACCTCCGAGGACGGCACCGTATGCCTCTGGGCCATGGCATCACCCTCCCGCCCACTCTTCCGCTGGCGCTGCAACACATACCCCGCAGCCGCCTTCGACTCCACAGGCTGCGTCGTCGCCATCACGCACGACTCCTCCACAGTCCACCTCTACGACCTCCGCAAGCTCGCGCAAGATTGGGACAAACACCCCTCCGGTACAGTCCCCTTCGCGTCACTCCCCACAGGGCTGCCGCTTAATGAATACCCACAGTCGCTTCAGTTCCATCCATACGTTTCTTCATCTGCGCCAAAGGAGAATCTCTACATAACCGGGCAAAGGTATGAAAAAATGTCAAAATTTGCGTGGAGTTCACACACAGATGGTGTCTCCTGTGTACACATTGTCAATTTTTCAAAAAACAAACAAAAATAGTGGAGCTCATACTGTACACTAATAGAAAGTTTTGCAAGAAAAATATCATATTATAACAAACTCAGGAGCATGGTGAAAGTCAACACCGCCACTGCAGTCAATTCTGCAGAGCTGATACACGGTCCGGATGCAGGGCTTTCGGGACATTCGTTTCTGTTCCCAGATGGGCTGGTGGGGATGAGAGGGAGGTATGGCTATTCTTTGTTTATGGTTAGGTCAATACAACGTTCTGTGTTTCATGAAAAAACCTTTTTTTTTTTTTACCTCATTGTTTTGTCTACCGTCCCAGCATTTTTGTCAACCTTTGTTAAAATATTCACTTAAAAGCTACAACCATTGACTATTTTAAACAGGGATGACGGCTCTCTTCACATCGTAGAAACACAGGGCTCCACTACCATTAAGTCTTGGGAGCGTTATGAAACTGGGTTGGAGTCAAGTTTAGACACAGGATGCTTCGCGCAGACAAATTGGGCTGCCATTATGTCATCTGGCCGGCAGTTGATGTGCGCAGTATGGCCTTACAACCTGCTCGATATGTGAACATCAATTCTTCCCCCCTTCTTACCTATCCTTCCCCTTCTGTGTTCTCTACACAGCGAATCCAAAAAAGACACTCTTTTTTTACCTTTCGGTATCTGTACTCCCTTCTATTTTTATTTTCCAGAAGTTTTGGCATCATGTTGAAGGTAGAAAGCTCTGTGGATCCTTATCTAGGTAAGATCAGCTTTGCGGTTGAAGCAGTGCAGAAGGGTTGTATTGTACACACGGAGCCCGCTTTGAGCAGTGGTAGAGAGGTCTCATACGTGGAGGCCGCACGACTGCAGGGTGCCATCGAGTATGCAAGCGGGGTGGAGCTGGACCCTCCGCTGCTTCAGGCGGCAGTGGCCTTTGTAGATTTGGACACCTATGGTGTTGTGCAGAGTCTTGCGCATGATTGCAAATTCTCCTTTTTTCATACACACCTTTTGCCTGCGGAGGGGGTCGTAAAGGCGTTTTTACAGCAATATGGCGAGGAGGGTGACTATTTTACTAAATTCTGCACAGCGCTTGCGGTGATTCAAGAAAATTCCTTTGGCGATAGTGATACAGGAGGGGCTCTGGTCTTTCCCCAAGCAGCGCGTCTGAACCACAGCTGCAGCTGGACAGCGAACTGCGAACCGTACGTCTCATCGACCGACAAAACCATTTCGATCGTAGCACGACGCAACATCATGAAGGGAGAGGAGCTGACCATTGACTACCTCAACCTCGAGCTTGACGACAAAAACACTCTCGAGCGCAAAGAGCTTCTATTAGAGACGCGAGGGTTTGAGTGTAAATGCGTTCTCTGTGGGGAGGGGGGGAAGGAGGGGATGGATATAGACGAAACGGTAACCTCAGCCCTGTCCAGTGGACGGCCACGTGACGCATGGAACGTATTATGTGCATCTTCTCTTCCCCCACAGCATTCTCTCCGTGTCAAAGTGCATCGTGCCCTGGCAGCGTACTGCGAGCTTACTGGAGAATACCTTTGGGCGGCGCATCATGCTCAAGCGGAAGGTAAGGCGTTGCATGGGAACACCCTTGCTGGGCCGAAAGCACTGCTATGCTGTGGGGTGAACATCCGCAGGCATCTAGCAAAGCTACCCCGATTGGCTCAATGCGCAGAGTACCCTTCCGTGCACACTAAAGGTGATCTGCAGGCGGGGATGGGGGCAGGGGTGGGCATGGGAATGGACCTGGACGCTCTGGCAGAGATATCACCACAGACCCTCTTCGAGGAAGGGCGAACATTAGCACGCGAGTTGATACCATCTGGTGGCACAGTACCGATTCTCGCTATGCTTGATGCTGCTATTACGGCGTTGGGTGCTCACCCGGCTATGCCTGACCCACCGCAGGAGGAAGAAGAGGAGGAATGATCTAGCGGGATAGGCGCACCGTATTGTCGGGTGCAGTTTTTTCTTTGGGTATTTCCGAAGATGGCCCAATGTGTGTTGAATGATGTACATTCCATCAAAATACGTCAGAATACGACTACATTGTTGTCTTCTGTATGGGCGTTGATGGGAATACAGGCAAAAGAGGTGGGTGCGATATCCCCTGCGCAGAGTGGGTGGTGTGGGTGGGGTGTGAGAGTGGCTTTACCTCCTGTCACAACCGAGTCCTGTGGGTCTTGATGATGCGCGGGTGTGTCTGCCACCATGCAGCGGTGCTGATGACCTCCCCACCGCCTTGCACACAGTTGTTCCAAAAGAGGAGGGGTTCACATCGTTGCAGGGTTGTGTTCAGGATCAGCATAGATCGGTGTCAAATAGGGTGGGTCAGTGGGGAAGTATTCCCTGACAGCCTTTCTGTGACCCTGTCTGCTGATATGGGGATAGGGTGGGGGTGGGGTATAGGTGTGTGGTGTGATTGATGCCAAGTGAGGGTAATTGTTGCGCAGAATATGGGCCCTTATGGTGGGGTGTGGAGTGTGCATCTGCACAGCTTTCCCTCATATGTGGTGGTGCAGTGTTCCCCAAGAATCTATCCGGTTGTCTGCAGAGGGCGCTTTGTTTATTTTATCATTTTGTATCAGCCAGCTTTTTAAAACCGTATCAAAGAGTCGCCTGTTGGCAGTCGCCGACAAATTGTGCCCACATTTCTCCCATTCTTTTGTTGCCCAGCATTGTCGCCCTTTTTTCACCCCTTCTTTCAGGTTTTTTTTTTTTTTTGCTTTTTTTTTGCAAGATGAAAGCACTCAGCTTGACATTGTGCTTCGCTGCTGTTCCGGTTGTGTGTGAGACGTTTAAGGTTGGGTATATTTATGGTGGGGTGATTTCGGATGAGGGATGGAATCACATGCACAATTTGGGACGAATTCTGTGCCACGAGAGGGCAGCACCTGTGTTCGCTGCGGACAACGTTACTCTCGAGGACCGCATGTTTGAGAGCGTAGTGCCGGAGACGTCTGCAGAGTTCATGACAAACCTCTCACGGGACGGCTTCAACCTCATTGTTGCTACGTCTTTCGCCTTTGAAGACGCCATACGCACAGCTGCCCTTGCCAACACCAACACCGACTTTGCCTATCTACCTGGCTCTGGAGCGGACCTCCCCAACTTCGTCTCAGGCGCCATCCGCCAAGACCAATCGATGTATGCTGCAGGCGTTCTCGCTGGCGGCAACACCCAGACCAAACGCATCGGGTTTGTCGCCCCGTTCCCCCTCCCTGGCGTTAACCTTGGCATCTCTATGCTATACATTGGGGCTCAAATTGGGGCAGGTGGAATAGTGAACAGCACGTACGTTGAACATAAGGTTGATGTGTTGGTTGTGTGGCTTGGGACGTTTTCGAATAGGCCGCTTCAGCGGGAGGCAGCAAAGAGGTTGCATGCTTTGGGGTGTGACATCTTGGTGCACAACACAGACAACCCCGAGATCGATCTGTACGCAAAGGAGCACGACCTGCTC
Organism: Rhynchopus sp. YZ270_cl-10; assembly: GCA_964035575.1. Taxonomy (NCBI): domain Eukaryota; phylum Euglenozoa; class Diplonemea; order Diplonemida; family Diplonemidae; genus Rhynchopus; species Rhynchopus sp. YZ270_cl-10. Next base: position 659,534 of record OZ037847.1, on the reverse strand, counting down.
AGTGTCGGACAGTACAACAACATGAGGCACCTTGTGGGTGACTCGGTGCTGACCTCTACTACTATGGACTTCGCGCCACTCTATTATGACACAGTCATGCTTTCATACAGCGGCGCCCTGCGCAACACAACAGTCAGAGACAAAGAGTGGTACGGATACGCCCAGGGTGGCCCCGTGGCGCATACCCCTTCGTTCAAAGCATCGAAGGCCTCGCAGGATGTCTTCAAAAACGTTGTAGATAAGATGAAGAACGGTACCCTCGACCCCGTCTGCCACCCTCTCATCAAAAATGGGGTACCCATCAACCCTGGCCGCTGTTTGACTGCAGAGGAGGTTAAGACATATGGAATATTTTCGGATGGGCCGGTTTATATTAATTCGTTTCCTGCGGTGCTGACGCTTTTGGGGGAGCAGTGTGGGAATGGAACTTTTTATGAAGTGGAGATTAAAGCGGACATGCCACCTACATACCGAGTGACCTGCACCAACTGCAGTGAAGGGCACTACGCGAACATTCTCTCCGATGCTGACAAGGCTGCAGGCAATGCCCACTGTTCCCCCTGCGACATCGGCTCCTATTCAAGCTACAACGGACGTCCTTTGTCAGAATGCACCTTATGTCCAGAAGGCTTCTTCAGCGCAATCCACGCCGCAACACATTGCACACCATGCCCTTCGGGAACAACAAATGTGGGTCTAGGCAACGCAAACTGCCCGGTAGACACACACAGCGACGACGCAACAATGTTTATTGCAGTAGGGGCAAGCCTTGGGGGGCTATTATTGATTTTGGTGCCGTTGGTGTTGATGAGGGTGTTGCGCGATAGGAAGGTGCTTAACGAGCTTTTTTCTGAAAAGGCGATTGCGCATAAGTGTGCATCAAGCATTGCGGCCATGCGGCTAGAGGATTTGGACTACATCCGGCATATTGACCGCCCATCAGATATCATTGCCGCCTTTATTCTGATCATGGATAACATGAAGGAGTATCGTCGCTACCTCCCGCTGACCCTCTTGGCAGAGCGCTGTTCTAGTGATAGTGATAGAGCAACCGAGATCATTGGAACAACAGAACGCAGCTCGCAGCACAGGTCGAGGTCGTCCGTCCATTCGTCCGCAAAGTCGACGGCCACAGTAATTACCGCGTCGTCTCTCGCAAAGCAGATATCACGTAAAAACGTTCCCATCTCAAGCCTAGGGCTCGTCAAACGCGATGTTACATTCTTGGTCGTCAACGTATGCGATTTTTTAAAGATGTTCCAGATGGGTGTCTCCGCGGTTGTGTCACGGCATAGCAGCCTTTGTGAACAGCTTTTATCAGTTTTTGAAAACACACGAGGCACGCCTGAAGCATTTTCTGGGGACCGCTTTGTGGGGACATACAACTCCATCCGACACTTGACGGGGCATCAATCCGCTGCGTGCCATGCTGTCTTGTCGCTTCCGACGATCTCCCAGAGTTTGGACATACGCTTCTCTTCTTCTGTTTCATCTGGGGTTGCACGGTGCGGCACTGTAGGGGGTGACCGTATGAAGAGGTTTTCCTTCTTTGGCGCGGTTGTTCCTTTTTCGTTTGCTCTGGAACGTTATGCACGGTCACAGAACGCAATGTGTCTCCTTGACAACAGCATGGCCCATGAAGCAGTACGCTTCGAACTGCGTGTAGTGGACGCAGTCTCCTTCAGAAAGCTTGCCTCCACCCCCATCCCCCTCTACACACTCCTCGCTGAACGTGTAGTGGCCTCGGAGGAGTGGATGTACCAGCTTGCAAGCCAAAGTGAAGGAACACAAAAAGATGTCATGTGGAACAAATGGGCGGAGCATGTGATAGCCTCTGAGTGGGAGCCCGCAGAGAAAATGTGGAGTGACGTGGAAAGCTGCACAAAAGGGGCGTACAGCTGCACACGGCTTGTTGAGGGGTACCTGCAGCGGAGGTTTACAGTGCCGGTGTTGACGCACTAATTGAAAAAAGACCTTTCAAAGATATGCGGATGCATTCATCTGTTCTTAGGCGCCTTACTGGGTAAGGCTTTATGTTCCATCTTACAAGCTTTTCTAACCGTCTCTGCGTAACTGCGTAAGAGACAGGCAATTTTCAAACCAAGCGTGTTCCTTTACAATAGCGATAGTGTAAAAAATGTTGCGTGCACGAGAGGCACATCCATCTTACATTTTTTTTTCTCAAGAGGGGTACATGCATTTCTTTTTTTTTCAAGTTTTCTTTTCGCGTTTTAGCACGTTTCAACTGCTCTTTCTTTTCATATCACAGTATCCCCCACCAAAGAGTCCCCCATTCTATTGACAAACCATTAAGTGTTTTGCTAATAACCCGATTTCATAAATGGCATTCCCACATTGACTCAACACCTCCCCCCTCCCCTATACCATCCTTCACAAATTCTGTGTTTTTTTTATTTCACATCATCCTCGCATCTTGTGTTCTTTCCCCATCAAAAAGTATATAAAACAATACTCCCACGCCCATTTGAACGGGTTAGAAGAAGTCGAACTAAAACACGTACCTACCCCCCCCCCGTGCATAAGTCTGCGTATAAGTCCGATTTTTGGGGGGGCTGAGGGCCTCCGGACTTATACACGGGGTTTCGGACTTATGCACGGGTATCGGACTTATACACCGGTTTTGTGCACCCAGGTACCCAGACCCATGCAGGGTCACATGACCTCAGTGTGAGTGACCCACATGTGACACCGCAAAATTTACCCTGTCTTCGTGCACCTTCGGCACAACGCCGCAGACAGGCCAAACAGCGTTGGAGGAATGCTTGCTGTGCAGGTATCAAACATGAGAACCCACTCAACAAGGGACACCTTTTGGCTGTTGAGACTTGGGGTGCAAAGTTTTCCACAATGTTGCAGTAACAGGTGCACATCTTTGAGCATTGTGAGGATGATGTTTTGACATGAGAAGCGTGAAGATGATCCCTGGTGAATACACCACCAATAAAAATAAAGTTACGCTCGCTTCGCTCGCGGAAAAATACCTCAAATTTTTTCTCCCGCTCGCTTCGCGAGCGGGAAAACGCCTCAAAAAAATTTCTCCCCACCACTAGTACACAAAACCGGTGTATAAGTCGGCCTGTGCATAAGTCCGATCCTGAGCCCAAATCTGCCCGGACTTATACACGGGTCATCGGACTTATGCACGGGTCATGGGGGTCGGACTTATGCACGGGGGGGGGGGGGGGGGGGTAGGTACACAATTATTGCAACTCATGCTCTCTCTTTTTTTTTTTTGGGGAAACGACAATGTGGACTCTAAAAATGTGTATTACGACAATCCGGATTAATAATCCACATTATCGTAATCCACATTGTCGCAAAAAATATTTTTTGCATTTTTTTTTACACTCACGCACCCTTCTCTTCCCCCCCCTTTATTGCCAAGGATGCATCCAGTCGTGGTAAAATCCAATGGAAAGGTAAGCCATGCGGTTGTGCAAAATGGTAATATTGGGGGTGCACTATATCTTAATTAGCATTCATAATATTATTTCAATTTCAGGCAGGTCGCTTTTTTTTTTTTTTTTTTTTGCGAAAAGGCAATACCAGGATACGTCCGGTTGCTGTGAGGAACCCCCCTCCTCCCGTTGGTGTGTTGCCGTGCTGGCCGGGTTGCAAACACATCAATTTTTTTTTCTTTATTTTTTAGGTGACTGAAGCACTGCGAGGTAGTCAAAAAAGCGACTCTTGCCTCTTCTTTACCAGATGTGTGTGTGTGTGTGTGCACGAGAGACACATATCACCCTTCAAGTTTTCTTTACCTTAGTTTGTTGAACCCATTCTGTAAAGCATCCCAATAGTACACGACCTCTCTTCCCTTAAGATGACCAAAGCACAAAGCTCGGGCTCATCTTACCAGCCTCTATTCAAATTGTACCTGCGCCCCAAAGGCGTTTGACTGTATAAACTTCAGCTTTTAAAAGATGTGTTCACAGAGGCACATTCATCTCACAAAGTTTTTTTTTTGACATATTTCCCCAACGAACAAACCCCCCAACCCTCTGTATGGAAATTTTGCTTGGCGTTATTTTGCGCAATTGGCAGAGCGAAGGTGATATCTTTTTCAAGACATTGTGTGCGTTTTTTTGGAAAATGAGGGAATAATGCACCCTCTTTACCCATAGCAATGCTTCGCGTGTTGTCCTGAATTAGCCCGACCTTTTGTAAAAAAAAAAAGTGGAGTGAAAAAAGTGCAGATTTGCCCAGCTGTAGCAACACAAACCGAGGCATCTACACTACTCCAACAATTTATCTTTAAAAAAAAACATTATATAGTTGTCGTTACCGAAAGTCATGGTGCCCCTGAATCTTAGTAAGTCCTGTTTTTTTTTTTTTTTTTGGATATTTCTTTCAGCCCCGCCGCCAGGATTTTGGGTTTTGAAAAAGTTCTGTTGATGGTCCAAAAAAAATTTTCGCGCTTCGCGCGAAACCCCCTGCAAAGCTCCTTCTCGTGGCCTCCGGCGGAGAGACGCATGTTCCCCAAGCCCGTCAGAGTTCCTCCGAATCAGCGACATTTGCTCTTTCCCTCTCACCAGGCTGTACATTGTACTCTACGGTGGCCGTCCACAAGCCGTAGTGGTGTCAGCCTTCTTATCAGTAAGCAGCGGTCATGACACCCAAAGGTTCCTGGCGAAGCCACGGTACGTAACATTTCTAAAAAAATGTTCCCATAAAATGGAACTGCGTTGGTGGTGGGAGCTGCTTGCGCCGCAGGCGCACGGTACGCAACTTTTTTTTTTTTCCCACCACCCGATTTTGATTTTTTTGGGACGTTTGAGCACTCACCTCTCCATATCTTCTTCTCCTGAGATTTTTTGACAAGTAGAACGGGTCTGAACCACTCAACAGAACCCTTTTTTTTTTTTTTTTTTCATTTTCAAAAAGTTCTGTTGACCATCAACAGAACTTTGCTAGGTGGCGGCCCCCCTGATTTCTTTAGTATGGAACTGTTCATTTCAGATTCATTATTAGAGATTTTCCTTAGACAGTTCTTGCTGGGGTATGTACAGTCTTAAAATTGGCGTCCAAATTGGTGCGGATTTTTGGTAATTTGTCACCTTTTTTGGATGCCAAATAAAGTTTGGACGACTGTTTATTGACAAAGCGATATTGAACGAATTAAACGACACACCTTTCCGTCTTCTTAACCCATTAGTATTCATATTGTCTCAGTTTATTGGTGCTTGGACCCCTAGAGAGGGTGTAGTTGTGCCACCATCTTAACCCCCGCTTGATTTTTGTTTTTTTTTTTCTGCGTCCTCTACGGTTCATGCCTGTGGACAATTAGGCCATGCCCGGGCACCCCCCCTGGTGCTGTTGGTCTGTGTCTGTGCGAAGTGTTTGTGCAGCAAAGACTGTGCCCCCTCCCTCGGCCCTTCCCCAACCCACTCCCCTTGTTGCTATCCTGACCCTGCTTGCAACGCATCATTTTTTCGTTAGTAAGGTGACTAAGTACGTCAGGCTTTTGGTTCATCTTGCTAGAAAAAACCCCTCCCTGAATGGCGATGATTTGTCTGTATGGCAGCTGCACTAAACAACAGTGCGCTATAGGTGTGTTCTGCCTGGTAGTGGTAGGGTGACTTCTTCCTCTCCATTTCGAATTTGCTTTTTGTTTTAACAGTATGCGCGCCACGTTCTGGTAGTCGGTCACAGGGTGTGCTCAAGCTTGCATTCGTTGAGGATGTCTGCACTAAAGAAACAATCCTCATCTTCTACTGTGCTATCAATAGCACAGTGGAAGAGAGGATTACGCATCGCAGGGTTCACGCTCTAATAGGACGGCGGAATTGGCAAAACAGCAACACCTTGGCTGCGATTTAACACCCAATTCGTGCGTTTTTTTTTGATATATTATAATATAATAACCGTCAGACACGAAAGTGGTCTGTACACTGACGTTTTTTTGAAACGGTAATCACAAAAAAAAAATGTGACAGTTCCAAGACCATGTCCTATGAAGGGAAATGGAGTGCGTCACCTCCGGGCATATATTTGTACTCCCGTATGGGGAAGCCCTAAGGGGAAAATATGGGAGACTTTGTTAGAGGAAGGTAAAACCCCTCATCCTGCTTTGTGCTCATTACTCGAATGAGAAAAGTCCTATATTCCCACAAAAAGCCCGAACCCAAGCCATTCCCACCTTCTTCACAACGTTACGTAGCCGTCTCTACAGCACCGAACCTTTTCATTTCAGCTACTCCCAACCAGCAACTCTTGGGGGTTCAATAACACCCCCCCAGGAGTGTGAAGAAGTGTCAAAAGGCGTTCTCAACATTGGCAACGGTTTTATTGTGTGGTTTTGTTTGTTTTGTATTATACCCCTTATACCCCTTAAACCCCTTTGCTTTTTTGAAATTAGACTCCTGTTGTTACTCTCAGCAGAGCACCCCTTTGCTAAGCTGAACGACGCTGAGAGTCACCTTGATTTTGCACCCATTTCCCCATCACCATCATCACCCCTTTCCTCTGTGCGAAGGCGCGAAGGGGGTGTGCCCATACGAAAAAGCTTTGAGGGAAAAGGTGTGGGCAAGGCAATACGTAGTGTTGACATTAGAAAAAATAGAAAAATATAAATGTGGGCGTTCGATCTTTCCAGCTTTATTTTTAAAAATGTGTGACGAGAGGCATTTTTTAGATGACTAATCACGAGAGGCTTAGGTTCATCTTATAAACGGTTCTTCTTTACCCTGGCAATGGATCTGTTGTTTCTTTCTTCAGAGGGTGATATGTGCCTGCATCCACTTTGTAGTGTCTAGGATATCAACTTTACTTTTCTTCCAATAATGCTGATTTGGTTTTTCTTGTTTTGGTCGATTGAAAGCCAATACGTTTGCTTGCTTTTTTTTGTAAGGCTATTATACCATCTATTCAGTAGAATAGTTAGTATATGAAACAATGTAAGGTTTTGTAAAAATGCTTTCGACACCCATCATTCGCAGCTTATGACTTCATCACCTTTGTAAAGGGTGTGTCGCGAACACCAAAAAAGATGCACACATATCAGTAACGCATTTTTCCTTTGGGACGTTTTTTGCTGCACACTTTAACAACAGGGCGCCAACCTTGCTGCTATTCGTCTGTCCTTATCTCTATTTTTTTGTTTCCCCCCCTCCACATTCCGTCAATCTTGCCCACTTCTAATAGAAATAGGGCCGCACCGACAGAATGTTTATGAAACACCTTTATATGGGTTAAATGACCAGGAGGGAAAGCGGTGTACTTTCTTCGGGCCATTTGCCTTCTTTATGTGTCCCAGGGTCGTGAAGTCGTGTTTTTTTTTTTTAAACCCAGCGTGTTTCAGCGCGATTACGATAGTGGTGAAGATGTGTGTTGCGCGAAAGGTGTATTCACCTTTCAAATTTCTTTCTTTTCCGAATTCGGTGCTGTTTGGTGATCGAGCTTTCGTTTTTTCTTTTTTTTTTTTTTTTTTGGGTCTTGTGCGAAACTGTTCGCGTGCGAATTGGTTTCTTCGCAACACCCAATTAGAAACGAAACAGAACAAAACCCTATAGGGTTTATCTCATCAACGAACAAAAGTTCACCCTTTCAAAAAAAGACATGGAGGCAGGATGGACTTCATTTTTTGGTTGACATCTTTTTTTTGTAACCATCCATACTTGGAACATATTTCTATTTTAAAGGTAACTTAGCAGTCTAATTTGCCTCATTTGAAAATAAAAGAACCTTAGGCCCTGAGGGCTTCCCTGTACGCATGATGGCATTCCGCTCCGACCGTTGGGTACGAAGCCGTGTGTTCTCGTGATGAGCAGGGAACTACCTCTGACAGTGCAGATCTCACTGCGTTTTTCGCATCACAGCAACGTAATTGGTAACAGCTGTTTCAAAAGGATGCGCGTGTGTCTGAACTAGGCGAGGAGTCCGAATTGAATTATCTTGATATTTTTTTTTCTCCTTTCAATTTTCCAAATATCGGTAGCAAACAAACATCTGCTCAAAGGCTTCGGCCAACATTGAGTGCAGACCCTAGCTCCACAAAGGTGGGTACGAAGGTGATTGTGGGTGTATCAACCTAAATACGACGACACAAAAACCAGCGGGGTACGCTGTGTCCTGAGGTACAGCTGTCTTTCAAAACGTTACCCCCGTGTCCGTGGAAGTGATGGCGTACTCTTTCATATTCCGTAGTAAAAATGTTGAAATGCTCAAAAAAAACTTCCCCAGCGTTCCAACATTTTTTACTGGTATTTTCTTTCTCGTACGAGAGGCTTAGTCTCATCTTATAAACTTTTTCTTTCTCATTTCATTTGATTGTTTGGTTTGCAGTTTTGCAGTTTTGCAGTGCCTGCGTCCCGCCGATGTCTGGTGAGGTGTTTGCACTTTTTTTCAGGTGACTCAGCACCAGAGGCCTCAGTATCATCTCACAGATGTTTCGTTTTTGTTAGAGTGCCCACAGCGAGTCAAATATCTGCGTCTTGGAGAGCGGTTGCACATCACCCTTTTTTTTTTTTTATTTTTTGTTGAAACCTCGCAACTCTTCAGCGGAAGGTGGTCCGAGTGGTTATGCATCATCCCCGTTCACACTACGGTACGGGGGCAAGCCATCAGGTTTCCTTTTTACACCTTCTGTTGTTGGCCGCAGGGCACGTATGCACTTTAATTCGGATGGCTGGGATCTTATGTGAATCAGTCGAGGTGCATCAACAGCTATGCTTTTTTCTCGCTGTTCTTCCTTTCCTCTTGTGCTTTTTAAAAATATTTCTTTTTGGTCATCTGTCGTCAGATGTGTTCTCTTTTTTTTAAAGGTGACTAAGCAGGTTCATCTTCATAGCTTTTTCTTGATGGTGTGTGCATGCGCATTCATCTTGCAATTTGTTTTATAGGTTTTAATAATTTTATTATTGGTTTGGTAACAAAAGCAGGTCTGATATGTGTGTCATCAACATTGGCATGTGCGTCATATCCCTGTCTGAAACCAAATCGAACATCATTTTTTATAGTTTTCAACTTACCTTCCTTCACCCCCCCTGTAAGGGCAACCGTAGGTGAAGTAAGGTATAGTATTGAAATCGATGTGGGGGGGAGTAAAGGGTCAATTTTACAAAACCAGATTTTGAGGAAAATTTTAGCCGAAAATGGGCCCCACGTATAAGCAACCGGGCTCATATTTCTCAAAATTTAAGTGGTCAAAAAATTGTCCAATTTTCGAGATTGACCCCACCACTGCACGGGCGGAGCCCAAAAATGCAAATAAGGACCCTTTTTAATTTTCAACTTACCTTCCTTCACCCCCCCTGTAAGGGCAACCGTAGGTGAAGTAAGGTATAGTATTGAAATCGATGTGGGGGGGGAGTAAAGGGTCAATTTTACAAAACCAGATTTTGAGGAAAATTTTAGCCGAAAATGGGCCCCACGTATAAGCAACCGGGCTCATATTTCTCAAAATTTAAGTGGTCAAAAAATTGTCCAATTTTCGAGATTGACCCCACCACTGCACGGGCGGAGCCCAAAAATGCAAATAAGGACCCTTTTTATCAACTTACCTTCCTTCACCCCCCTGTAAGGGCAACCGTAGGTGAAGTAAGGTATAGTATTGAAATCGATGTGGGGGGGAGTAAAGGGTCAATTTTACAAAACCAGATTTTGAGGAAAATTTTAGCCGAAAATGGGCCCCACGTATAAGCAACCGGGCTCATATTTCTCAAAATTTAAGTGGTCAAAAAATTGTCCAATTTTCGAGATTGACCCCACCACTGCACGGGCGGAGCCCAAAAATGCAAATAAGGACCCTTTTCAACTTACCTTCCTTCACCCCCCTGTAAGGGCAACCGTAGGTGAAGTAAGGTATAGTATTGAAATCGATGTGGGGGGGGAGTAAAGGGTCAATTTTACAAAACCAGATTTTGAGGAAAATTTTAGCCGAAAATGGGCCCCACGTATAAGCAACCGGGCTCATATTTCTCAAAATTTAAGTGGTCAAAAAATTGTCCAATTTTCGAGATTGACCCCACCACTGCACGGGCGGAGCCCAAAAATGCAAATAAGGACCCTTTTTAATTTGTTCTCTTGAAATGTATAATTTCATGTTTTCGCGAAAAAAATAGCAACTGATCCCTACAAGGGTTGAAGGAAGGTGGTTGAAAATAACAATAACAACAAGAACAACTAATTGCTAAGAAAAAAGCGGGGTGTGCTGTGGAAAGCTCCGCAGTAGAAGAGCAGAATGCTGGGCGTGTTGTAGATTATTTCTACAGGATGGAGTTCCACAGCACACCCCGTTTTTTTTCCGATAGCAATTACTTGTTTTTTTTTTGCAATATTTTTTTTGCCGTAATTATCCTCCCTCAGCCCCAAATTTCACTGCTCAAAAAAAAAAAAACAAAATGATTATTTCTCTTCTCTGTTCCTCCTCTGATTATAGTGTCCATTGTATTTTTCAAAAAAATCAAATAGTGGAGCTCATCCTCGGGTGTCTACACTAATACAATGAAGAAAGAGAACCATCCCTCATTTAAAAAGATAAACCAAAACAGGATAAAACAAGACGAGGAGACTACGTCGGACAACCTCCGTCCTATAGTTCAAAAAAATACTCAACCACTCAATTTACCTCCCCGCACTGTGTTTCGTTTTTACTCTTTTTTTTTGTATTTTTTCTGATATTTCCTAATTTTCCGTTTTTAATTGCTCTTTTTGGGGTTCGATAACCCACAGGGACATCAAATACCTTGTATCTGGGTGTCTTCTGGTGAGGCATTTTACACTTTCCACGTCTTTTAGCCAATTATATCTTCAACATATTTTTCTCTCTTTTAATGCGTTTCCCTAATTATGCACAATTGATAACCCTTTTCCTTTCCTCTCCTCTTTCTCAAGGAATTTGATTTCCCCCCCAAAGAACAACACCCTCATCTCCCCCTCTCTTTGCTACCTTAATCCGTATTTTTTTAATACAATTGAAACAGGGAAAAGGACACAAAAAAAAAGGGGGGTTTTGGCGGCCATTAGGGAACGGACTGCAGTATGATGCTTTCTGCTTGTCGGGGTGCGATGAGAGGGGCGCAAAGGGGGGCATTGTTGGGTGCACGGCGGTACGCACAGGCTGACACTAATGCATCAAAGATCGACCCTTTTGAGGTGTTCGAGGGGAGGGTGGAAGACAACTGCACCGACAAGGAAGTCAGAGAGGCATACAGAGACCTTGTCAAAAAATACCATCCTGATTTGAATCCGGACGCAGACCCGAAAAAGGTATGGGGAAAATGACTTTTTTTCGAATTTGATACCGCAAATATAGTGAACTAACTGAAAGGCTGTGTGTAGGGATTATAGTTAAGGGAAAAAACAACAACAACAACAACACCATCAACACCAACACAGATCATTGAAATCAACGAAGCTAACCGTCTTTTGATCAAGATGGTCCTTAAAAATAAGACCAAAACAGGGTTGATAGGAAACAGAGCAACAGGCGACGAGCCGCCGGTGCCCAGGTCTGAGCTCCACGAACGCGTCTACAAAGCATCGGAAACACGATGGGAGGAGTCCACAACACAAATGCTCTGGAAGATTAAAAAAAAATACGGTATGACCTTTTACCTTTTCTACAATCTGCGTAGCGACAACCAAAGGTTTTTACACAACGCACTACAGTGATCCTAACGAAGCTGTGTTGACACATTCAAAAAAAAAATTATATCTTCAGTTTTTTTTAAGGTGATATCTTGTCTATTCGTGAGACAGAAGCCTTTAGGGAAAGATACAGAAAAACAACACCAACAACACAACAGGATCCGTGGTGTTCTGGATCGCAAAGGTGCTGTTTGAAATAGCGCAGTTCGTCCGTGGGGCGCGAGTATTGGTATGCAAAAGAAACAACAAAACCCCCCCTTTTAACCCACCCCTTACCCTAAAACGAAGCAATTTTTGTACTACTTTCTTGAGTTCAGGATGGCTTTGCGTCTTGCATCAATTACAGTAACACAACACCGGAGGGGTAAAAAACTAAGGTGGATTTTGGGATCCGATGTTTGTTGTGTTACTGTAATACAAAGCCTTTGGGAGACAATGTGTACCTCGATACCAAAAAAACCCGACCATCACACACACACAGGTTATGATCTTCGCCTTCATGTCGGTGGTGGGTGTGATAAAACAGATGATGTCGACACGACACTTGAAGCAAATGAAAGAGCGTAGAGAAAAGGCCGAAGCAGAAGGAGGAGCACAGCCGACACTGAAGCTGACCTTGGCGTGAGTTCTCTTTTTTCTTTTTTCTTTTTCCTTTTTCCATTTCCCCCAATTTTTTTTTGTTGTTGCAAAAAAAAAAAAAAAAAAAAAACAGCCAGGCCCGAGTTTTCTAATGGACAAGGTGCGCTGTCTGAAAAAGAAAAGTACAGATTTCTGTCTTTCTAAGATATTTTTCTTTACAAAAAAAGTTGTTAGGCTGAAGACGCATCCTTCCTTGTGGAGGTTTGTTGTGCACAGAGCCTGGCTACCCGGTAGGTCCATCTGCAGATCTTATGATCAAGCGGGGATTTAGTCAATGAGGGTGGGAAGGGGGTTGGGGAAGGGTGTCTCTAAAGGAATTACCAGAGGCGAGAAAATTCAAAAAAAAAAAAAGTTACTCTAAAGGGTTGAAGATGATCTGCGTCTATACCTTCTGGCTTCGGCCGACATTGAGTACAGATCGTTATACCAGTAGGTATAACGTGATTGTCGATACAACAAAAAAAAATCAAGCAGGGGAAACATAAGAGTGATGAAAGGGAAAACATCATCTCCCTTTTCTGTCAATGGATAATAAAAAATCAGTTAGTTTCAAGAAAATAAAAATGCCACCAAAATAGTGGTAGTGGATTTGCGGGTGCACCTGATAGTACCCTTGACTAGCTTTCTTTTTTTTTTTTCTTTTTCTTTTTTTTTGCCTGGTTTTTCTTTCCCCCTTTTTCTTTTTGTGGCGTCCTACGTCCGCGAGGACGTTTTTGCCTTTTCCCCCCCTCATTCCCGCCTTTTCCCGCCCCCCATGCCATCAATATATTGGAAGAAGAAACCCAAAACCCTCCCCACTCCTTTCTCCACATCACAAAAGATAGTGAAAAAAAAACTCTTGGTTAATATAACATCACTACACCAACAGGATTTTCAACCTTTCTCACAGCGAGAGTACAAAGCCAACTTTTTAATCATCATCCGATTGCAGTAGGGCTATTGGCGACCAAAAAAAGTCGCCAATTGCAAGAAAACCCCTAAAATCCGCCAATATTATTTTGGTTCGACAAATTATTTGGTCGCCAAGTTTCTTGGCCTACTACTGTAATTGAAAACACAAAAACAATATAGTGGAGTTCATCGGATGTCTACACTACAACCAAGTTTTCAAAAAAAACTCTTTCATATACACAGGAATACCGCAATAAGTAGTTTCCACCCCCTCCCTTCCCCTCACCCCCTCGCCCCCTTTAGGTGACTAAGTACTGAGGCTAGGTTTATCTACACATTTTTTTTCCTTTTTCCTTTTTTCTTCAGAAGCTCGCATGGCATCCCCGCAAACCCTTTCCGCCGCTGTGACTCGCATTGTAGGTTTGTTGCGAAGCCATGAAACGCATGAATGGAAGATCAATGGTCTGAAGGAGGATATGTACCAGCTGGCACCCCATGTAGGTAGAACGGAGTGGAATGTGTTGGGGGATTTCGTGCGCAAGCAGGAACGTGAAAGCAGTTTGGTTGATTCTGTTGATGGGTCGAAGTGGCTTACCCTTCGTCTTGATGGGAGTGGTTTTTCCAAATATCTGAAGGTGCTGCGTCGTGCTGGGCTTATCCCACAGGGGTTCTCTCCTGAGATGGCGGACATCATGCAACGTTGTGTGACCTCTCTCATGGAGTACACCCACGCCTTCGCCGGGTACACCCAAAGCGATGAAATGACCGTCCTCATCCCCCCAGCACGCATCGTCCGAGGCGAGCAAATGCCGCACCTCCGCAACGGGCGTGTCCAAAAGCTTCTCTCCCTCAGTGCATCCCACGTCAGTGTGCTCTTCAACCATCTTCTCATGAAATTGGTTCCAGAAGGTGGTCTAAACGGAGATGAAGAACGTCTTCTCGGTGTGTTCGACTGCAGATTGGCTCAGTATGATACATTGCACGAAGCATGTGGTGTGCTTCTGTGGCGTGGTTATGACTCAGGTCTGAACGGTGTTGCCGACGCAGTTTTTCAGCAAAAAGGCAAAATCGAAGGCGCCGGCGCTACTATGAAGCTAGCAACAAAAGTAAAATTGGAGTGGTTGGTCGAACAGTCGCTTCTCCCTCTGCACCCCCACCAGGCGTATGGATCCCTTTTCAAAAAGGAGCTTCTCCCGCACACCGGCTACAACCCGGTGACAAACACTCATGAAGAAACATTCAGGAAAAAGATTGTAAAGCAGCCGGAAGAAAACATCTTGAACCTCTTCAAACGATGCGACCTGGAGTATGTGGACACAAGAGGGGAACAGCGAGAGGCAGAGGCGGAGGCAGAGGCAGAGGCAAGGTGTGAAGAAGAAGCTGAGGAGAAGGGGGAGGAGAGTGAGTGATGTTGTAGGGGTTGAAAAGAGTTTTTGGCCAACTTACGGAGTAATAAACGATATATTTTCTGAGGTGGCCAATGTGCATCTTACCATATTTATCGTTTCACACATTTATCTTTAAAATTTTCTTAGTGACTAAGCGCGAGAGACTTGGTTTAGCTAGAATTTTGTCTTAGTTTTCCCCGTTCTTTGTTTTGCGTCTGCATGGGAATCTCTCTTTAGCGTCATCATGTCTAGCCTATGGTGATGCAGCCCGCTTCTTGTTGCATTGACGCATTGCGAGGTTCCGTTGTCTCTTTTTTAGGTGTCAGTTGCAGCCTACAAGTACCTGCCTGGAAAGAGCGTTGATTTTTTTTTATTTCGATAACCCGTGGAGAAGCAGTGCCTGCGTCCGCCGATGAACGGTGTGTTTGCACTTCCAACTTTTCTTTATTTGGTCGGGTGTGTTCTCTCCTATCGTATGTGTGCGTGAAAGAAAATAGTGTTTTAGTTGCATCTTTTGGCAGCCCCCATCCCATACACGCAACCCACCTTCCACAAACAGGCTCTATAGTACACTCCAAATAGGTGATTTTCAACACACCACGAATCACATCTACACCACTACCACCACCCACCACATCGCAAGCACACCAACACACCTCTGTTTGTCCCGCAAAGTTCAGCACAGCTGCCGTCGGCAATGAATCAGTTCCCACAGATTGTGCAGCCCGGCATGAACGCGACCCCACAGCATTTCACACAACAACCACAGTTCACACAGCAGCAGCTTTTGCAGCAACAACAACTCCAGCAGCAGCAACTCCAGCAGCAACAGCAGCAGCAAATGATCCAGCAGCAGCAGCAGCAACAACATCAGCAGCAACAGTTGCAGCAACAGCAACAGCAGCAGCAGCAACAACAACAGCAACAAATTGCCAGCACACTTGCCGCAGGGAACGTGGGCAACACTGCACAAGTGCAGGCATTCAATGTAAACCAGGAAGGTGCGGTGCTCAGTGTCCAGGGGGCTCCTGCGAACGTGAACCCCCAGCTGCAGCAGTACGGCCTCCTCTCCACAGACAACATTGCACAGCTGCAGTCCCTTCAGGGCGTGAACCTGGTCGACGCACAGAGCACACTGCAGACGGTGTCGCCCACACTGCAGACGATGGCCCCATCCTTCCAGACCATGGCGCCCAGCTCGCAGCAGGTGTTCCAGCAGCCCTTCCTCACACAGCCGATGCAGGGAGTGCAGTTCGCCTCGCAGCCGCAGATCCAGTACACACCGATGGCAGCACTGCAACCGATGGTGCAGCAGCAGAGCGCAGTTCCAGTGGCGCAGAATGTGACGCAGGTCCCTGCACCGCTGGACAAGCAGCATGCCGTGATTGCACCGTTGAACCCGCAGACGAAGCAGGTACCGGTTTCGAGCTTTGACACAGACGGCCTGCGCATTGTTGCGTCCGTGCCTGCATACCAGCCGAATGCACATGTCTTGCAGAATGTGCCTGTTGAGGTTGAGAGCCAGGAAGGCGCTGGACGGGTGCTGCTGGTGGTGCTTGACAACTTCACGTCGCCGAAGCCTGCGTGGGACATCTTTTTTTGGTTTTTTTCGCAGTTTGGTGTAGTGGAGAAGCTGAGCTTCTTTGAGAAGCACTCAAAGAAGCAGTTTCTTGTGCAGTACAAGAGCGTCGAGCAGGCGACTGTTGCGATGAAGTACCTTTGCGACGCAACCATCAACCCGGACACCATCTTCGCAATGTTCGGCCACCACGGCGAGTACGTCAAGGGCACACAGCTGCTCCCGGAGAGCACCAACACAGACTGCTACATTGTCGTCATCCCGTCCAACCAGTCGCACCTCAAGTTCCAGATCAACGACGAACGCAACCAGGACTTCACAGAGCGCAACGCCACCATCCTGCAGGAGCTTCAGGGGGTCTTCATTAACAGACATCAGGGTATGCTTTTCACCCTCCTTTTTTCTCTTGATTTTTCTATTTGTTAGCACACCGCTCCTAAACCGTATCAACTATGTCAAAACCCGTTCTCCCTCTCCAACACCCAACAACACAGGTAACGACTCTGGCAGCGTGCAGGGGCTCTTTGGCGGGTGTGCACTGGACTTCCTTTGGGGGAAGAAGGTGAAGGGTGCTGGTGTGCTGCTGCCCCCGCAGGCAGAGTCGCGCGACTACGGGACCATTCCTGTGAATGCAGCAGAGCCGACACACACTGCTCATGCTGGCGGGGTGTGCGTGCACGTGGCAGGATTGGCGAAGACGGAGGTTGACAGCGGACAGACCTTCATCGACAGAAGCTCGAACATCTCCATCAACATGCTCTGGAAGATTGCAAGCCAGTACGGTGACGTCATCGCGGCCCGTCTCCTCGCAAAGCACGAGGAATGCGCCCTGGTGCAGTTCAAGACCCCGCACGACGCGCGCAATGCTATCGAACACCTGAACCGCTGCTCCGTCTTCGGACGCACCCTCATCACAAAGGTCGGCAAGCACGCCAACGCCCTGCACTGGTCCGGCGAGAAGACCGTCGTGCAGCACAGAATGTGCTCCAGACAGACCCACCAGCCAGCCCCACCAGCACCCGCCAGAGAACGCAACAGCGCACCCTCCGCGAAGATCGCAATCTGGAACATCCCCGGCACCAAACCGGTTGCTCTCATCCAGGCAGTTCTCGCAAAGAAAGCGCCACACTCTGACCCCATCGTCCAAGAATCCACCGGTATCAGCGGTGAGGTCACTGTGGTCCTCTCAGGGGTCGACGAGGCTGTCAGCTTCCTGGGAACTCTGAATGGAGAAATTGTAAAGCCGACAGAAATCCCTGCAATGGTAGGATGTGGTGTATCACGGCCGTTTGTACTGTGTATGTACTTCGTGAAGCACAAGCCGCAGTGGACAGAGGCGGCGCTGCAGTCCACCGCAACAGAGCGTCGCGAGTCTGCAGGGAACGCCAGCAACGCGAACCCCTTTGAAGGCCTCCGTCCCTTTGAAACGCCGTACTTCGCAACCCGCATTCTTTCCAGCCCCATCGAGGGACGTTTCCCCAGCGACGGTGCAGTGACAGCCATCTCAGACATGACCAGCGGTGCCTCCCTCACAACAGGTCTTGAAAATGAAAGCAGACGTCCCTCCACTCTTTCACAAATCTCCGACGTTTATGGCGCAGGAGTTGTCAACGAAGCATACGGAATCCCCAGCACCCACAACCCATACAGCGGATGAACAAAGAACTGAAGAATAGGAGAAAAAAAAGGGGGGGAAAAGGAAACGTTTTGTCGCATCGAATCAAAAGAAAATACCCTAGAATGATTCCTGTTCGGGGGGGAAAGGGCCCAAGTCCAAGAATGTAACTATCGATTTAATGAAAATCAGAAAACCCCCACGAAAGGAACAAGAAAGATAAAATATTTTATACTACTGTTCAAACCCCCCCCCCCGAAGAATCCCAAACCCAAACCCAAACCCCATTGAGATACAAAATAAAAACCCAAACCCCTCACAACTATATGTACAAAAACATCACACACATTTTTTTTTTTCTTGCTCTCTCTCTCTTCTCCCCACACAACAAACAAAAATCTCTCTCTTTCTCTCACCCATTTCGCATACCCCCGTATTATTTTAAAGGTGGCAAGCACAAAAGGCTTCGGATCATCTTACAAGCTTTCTCTTTATTTTTTGAATATTTTTTGAAAAAAAAGAAACTTCTAAAAAGGACAATGTGAACTTCTGGGAGGCGTATTGTAGCACTTTGTCTTTTTATTGCGGTCAGAGCGTACTCACTAAAGGGTATACGCAGTGCCTGGACAGAGAGCTTCTGTCTCCCTTCCCCCAAACAGATGGTCACATTCGTCCAAATTTTTTTTTATTTTTGAAATACTTTTTTATTGTATTTGCATCCTCTTGAGCCGCTCATTGCGTATCTGTTGTGGCAAAGCTGTTTGCATGGCATTTATTGCTACTTATTAAAGTAAAGCAAAAATAAAGTAAACATAATATGTCGTTGGCGTGATTTGTTCAAGTACCCCTCAACAGAGTATTCTCTATGGAATGATTCAATTTGCCAATGTTTCATTTTTTTTTTTTTTGTTTCTCCGCCGCAGGCTATTTCCTAATCTGGATTCTGGATCCCACTTTTTTCCGGGGTTTTTCATACTTTTTTCCCGTTTTTTTTTTTTCCTGATTTCTGGATCCGAGTTTTGAAAAAATTTCGGGAAAAAAAATTTTCCCGTGGCCCAGTGTGGCGGGGGGGCCCCGGGGGGAAAAAATCATGGTTGAACCACGGGAGTGGTTGGTGCATGAAACTGGGTTGCTGACCGCACCATCCAGGCTGTACCTCAATTTTTTTTTGCCTGCGGCGCCATTTTCCCTTTTTTGCTCCGCAAAAAAGGGTTCGGTGTGTGACTATGTGGTGTAAAAAGATAGATTTTTACACCGTACCCTAAATTTTTTTCGCCTGCGGCGCCATTTGTTTGTTTTTTTTTTTTTTTTTTGCTCCGCAAAAATCCCTATGTTCCCAATGTCCCTGGTCAGCAGTGCTGAAAAAATTTTGGCACAAAAACAAGCTGACCCCCCAATCTTCCAACGACAGTGACATTTATGTCAACAATTTTTAGAAATGTTGCGTACCGTGGCTTCGCTTGGGTGCCATGCCCGCCATGACTGCCGTTTATTTTGTAAATGTACTGAGGTTACTGATAATTCGTGTACCACGCGTGCCTGGTGCAAATATCAATGAAGTGCCGAACTCCGAGAACTTCTCACATTCCGCCGGAGGCCCCCAACTTGAGCTAAGGTGGGGCTCGCCACACCTCTACCAAAACCCGCAAAACCGCAAAATCTCACCTATTTTCAGAGTTAGGTGAGAAGCTGGGAAACACTGGAAAAAAAAGAAAAAAGAAGGGTGGTATTTATCCTAATGATTTATTGGAGCTGCGTTTCACCACGTTTCAAGTACTCTTTATTGTGTATTGTTTGCAATATATGAGGGGAGCATGCCCCGCCAACGGAGGGGAGATGCCCCGCCAACGCGGGGGAGAAAGCTCGGAATGGGTTTTTTTTCTGGAAAAAAAATTTTTTCCCGGAGAAAAATTCTGGATCCAGTTTTTGAAAATTTTCCAAAAAAATCCCGATTTAGGATATGGCCTGCTCCGCCGTAAAAACCTACCGCTCTTTTCAAAAAAAAAAGAAAGCAAAAAAACAAAAAAAGAACGTACCTCCGTATATCCAATCACTATTAAAAGCAGGAGGTTGATCAATCACCTGCGATACATCGTGTTTTTTTGTTAAAGTGAGTCCTATATTTTCCCTTTTTGTTTTGTTTTTTTATTTATTTATTTATTTTTTTCACTTTATTTCCGTGTTCAGTGCATCTCTCACATTCATTTTAGTTTATTTTATGTGCCTGCCTCCGTAAAGTTGCTCGCACTTTCAACACTCTATAATGCCCCCCCACTAAAGTTTGGGGGGGTTTTTTATTTTGATTTATTTGTTTTGTTTTTTGAACATTCGATGTGTGCCCGCTAAGGCCCATTCATCTTTCATGTTTCCTATTGGTGTGCACTCAATGGTGCTTCTCTTCTATATGAAATCAGCTTTATTGGCTTGCAGTCAACGGAAAATCGTACTTTTTTTTGTCTTTCCCGATGAAAGTTTTTTTCAAATAAATTGGCTACCAATTTTTTTTGACAAAGCGCCTTCCCCCTAAAGAGTCTCCACAAAATAAAACCCCCTCGCTTTTATTTGGGCTTGAGCGTCCTGCCCCATGACTTCCCCACTTCCCCACTTCACTACAGACGGAAGCCCTGTGCTTTTGAATTCTTGCATTTTTACGCCCCATTACGCCCCTCTACCTTTCGTGTTCTTCCCCTGTTCCCAAACCCCAGGTGTTAAGTGGTTTTGAAACCTCTGTTCTGTTGCCTGCTATTGTGTGCAAAACGACAAAAAGAAAAAAAACAATCTGGGCCTATCACATTGCTTATTAGTGTGTGTCAATGTACCCTTTTCACTTTGCAACACTTTTTTTTTTTTTTTTGGGCATTTTTATTTCTTTTTGAAAAAAAACCTTGAGATATTTATTCACGTGCCTGCATCCAAGAAATGTCTGCACGTCATCAACTTCACTTTCAGCTGTGTCTTTATTGTGCCACATTCACCTTTCAAGATTTTTTTTTGTTTACCTTGCACACAACCTTTCCCTCGTGGAAACCATGTGTACACCAATGACGTGCTCTCTGGGGGTTCGATAACCCGTGGAGAAGCAGTGCCCTGTGTCTGCCGATGAACGGTGATGCGTATGCACAGCTCAACTTCTCTTTTTTTTTGTTTTTATTTTTTTTTCTTCTTCTGGATGTATCGTTTTTGAACGTCCTTTGTGTGCTTTCTCTTTGAATGGAAAGTATATGAAATTGATTTTTTTTAAAATCTCTTTGCCTTCTTTTCGTTTAGAAAAGAAAGTATCTTTTTGCACTCCCTCCTCCATGACAGCACTAATCATTTATGACTCCAACACACCCTCCACCCTGGGGCTAAGTACTAGAGGTTTCGATTTTGTTGTTGGTGGTGTTGTTGTTTTAAATCTCTGCCACACTCTGCCTGGAAGAGGTGTGCCACTCTGTCAGCATCCTAGCCTTTCAAAAGGCACCCTCTGACAGAACAAAAAAAAAATACGAGTAGCCACAACTGCCTTGGCAGCGTGACGAGAGTGAATACCAAGTTTAATTTTTTTTAAAAAAGCTATAGTGGAGCACACTCTAGGGTGGCTACACTAATACAACCAAGTTTTCAAAAAAAGCAAAAAAAAAACGAACGGTGATATTGCGTTGTGTTGTTCGCAACGAGACGTTGTCCCTTTGTCAGGTGCTGTTGTCCATACTACCATAATAAACGAACCTGACAAAAAAGAAAAGAAAAAAACCCCTATCGGATATTCATCACCAACAAAAAAAAACTAAAAATATGTGAGAAACAAAAAGTACAGAACACAGAAAGAACAGAAAAAAAACGGGGATAGGGTGGAAGCCATGATCAGAATATGGTTTCAATTTCGTATAAAAAAGAGAAAAAGAAAAAATGTCTCCTAAAAAATGTGCCGACATGTATTTTTAAAGAAGAGGCTTTTCGATGAGTGTGTACAAGAGATACATTCATCAGAGCATTTTATTGTGTTTGCGCATGAGGGACTTTCATGAGGGATGTTCATTAAAAAAATAAAATAAAATTGAACAGGTCCTGTTTGTTTCTAAAGCATTCTGTTTACCATCAAAACCCACCAAAAACCCACCCTTTTCCTTACCCAAACCCAAACCCAAACCCCACAAAAGAATAAAAAAAAATCCTAATATAAAAACGTGTACATACCAAAATATTTGCGAATAATATTTGAAAAATTCTAAGAATTTTTCAATATCAACTGGGGAGGGGGGGAGCCTGCGGGAGCACGACGGTGAAGTAAAACCACAAGTCAAGTTATTTACTTCACTGTCGCGAGGGGGGGGGGGGGAAACGAATGGCTTTCTTTTGTAGTATCATGAAAGGGTGTCTAGCCCTTTTTGCGCGATCCTGAGTACAAAAAAACCCATCTCAGTGGGTGATTTGATGCTGCAGCAAAAAAACAAAAAACAAAAGAGAAGCCATCTGTGTGAACTTATGTATAAAAAAAAAATCATCATCACTGGTGCTTCCCGGGGGGTATGCATTTCACAAATTTTCACAAAATGTGACAAGTTTTCACAAATTTTCACAACACGAAAACCGCTATAAAATTGTGAAGGCTGGTGAAAAATGGTGAAAAATGGTGAAAAATTGTGAAAAGTTGTGAAAAGTGCGAAAAGTTGTGAAAAGTTGTGAATTGATTTTATTTTTTTTGGGGGTTTTTTTTTTGGGTTGGGTGGTGGCCCACCCATTGAGGGGTATTTTGGGATTCACAAGATAGAACGTGATGTGGTGTACCTGTGTACCTGTGTACTGCGTACTGTGCGGAAATGACGAGAACTTGTCCATTTCGGCAAATTGACCCCACCACTGGCCGGACGGATTCCGGAAATGCAAATGCCGGCATTTAAAAGCTTCACCAACGAAGAAAAAAAGGGTGGTGAATAGTTGTGAAAAGTTGTGAATTGAATTGAAAATTTGTGAAATGCATACCCCCCGGGAAGCACCAATCACTTTCTATTGTAAGCCCTCTTTTATATTCAGTTCAAATACAAAAAAAAAAAAAAAATTCAAATATGGGAAGGTGGAGGGGGGTGGGGTAAAAAAAATAATACAAAACACAAAAAAAAAATACAAAAAAATACAAAAAAAAGAACGGCAGCAACTTTCTCCCGAGTAGGGGTGTAAAGTTATCAATTGTCGAAAACAACAAAAAAAAAAAAAAAGAAAAAAAAAAAAAAAGAGCGGAGTTTTCTCACCAATGGTGGCAACTACGCGATTCCAACAATTTATCAAACACAATATAGAGTCCCGAACAGGGATGGGGATTAGGTGGGGGGAGGGGGGGAAGAGAGCGATGACCGGCATCCAAAACAAAGAGCCATGTCCGGTGTGTGTGTGTGTGTGTTTATTTTTATTTTTTGAGTGGAGGTCAAATAAGAACCATACTTTTTTGGACTCAAAGAGGTTCCTCTTCACGGTCAGGTAGTCAGTGGGAGCGTATTGCAGTGATAAAAATATCAACACAGAATATTTATTACACACTTTACGCACAAACAAAGGCGAATGCATTCCCCAGAATACGTTCACCTGATAAAAGAGAAGCCTACTACTCTTATTTGACCCCCTCGCAAAAAAAAAAAAAAAGTAAATGTTCACTGATAAAAATAAAAACGGGGGGTATTAGCAGTTCACTCACATACCCAACCCCCCCCAAACCCCACTTCGCCCCTTTTACGTTCCTTTTTCTTTTTTACCCAAACCCCGTTTTTTTTTTTCCTTTTCGATTCGATGCGTCAAAAATGACACCTTTTCCCTTGTCTCCCCTCCCCTTTCAAAAAAAAAAAAGAAATCTTGAGTTGAAGACGTATTGTCTATCATTTTGAGTACAAAAAAAGCCTTTGGGCGAATATTTGAGCACTTACCCTACCCCAGTGAGGTGATTGTCGGGGGGGAAGTGCCCAGCAAAAATGAAGTTTTTTTTTTTTTTGGTTTTTCAACAGACCCACCGCTAAAATTTCTGATTTTTTTTTTTTTTTTTTTTTTGAGTTCTGTTGTGGGGTGGTTGCGTTTGCGTCACCCAACGGTGCCGCTTTTTTGCATTCCCGAGTTGATCCCTTTCGTTAGTCAACTTTTTGCAGCGTTGGTTCGCATTTTTTTTTTTTTGGCTGTAAAATATAAGGGGATTCCCTCAGACATTGGGAACTTTATTATTTTTTGTGGAGCAAAAAAAAAAAATATAGATACTTCGGCCCCGAGTTGTCGCAACAGAACTTTATACGGTGGCGGGGCTGTTTTTCAAGCACATTCATGGACCCATATTCTTTTTGTAGGTTGTGCCTCCCAAAGCAATAGGCAAAGATGTGTGCAGCATTGCAGTGCTCTCCCTTGGTTTCATGTTTCAACTTATATGTTTCCCCCTAACGAAAAAAGGGAGGGGGGAGGGAATCGAGTTGTGTGCGCTGTCTTAACAAGCCAGCTGCTGTACTCAACTCGGTTCTATTTTTTGTTTTTTGTTTTTTGTTTTTTGTTTTTCCTTTTTTTTTTTTCCTTTTCGTGTGGAAATATGAATGTTTCTGTGTTGAAGTACACTCATCATTTCATACCCCCCTTAGCCCTATTCACCTATCAAGGCTTCCCCTTATTTTTCTTTTAGATTTGTATGCACCTGAGGCATACTAGTCTTTCATTTTTGTTTTTGAAATACCTTTTTGGTTTACGCACATATCGCTGGTATTCAACCTCAATTTTGTTGTTCCAATTTATGGATTGAAAGCAACGATAGTGGTCAGACACCGATCCAAAAAAAAAAAAAAAAAACTTTTTGTTGTATCGACAATCACGTTATACCAGTAGGTGTTACGTGATTGTCGATACAACAAAAAAAAAAAAATCTCTTTTCTTTTTTTTTTCCCTTTTTCCTTTATTATTGTTACTCGATCTACAAAACACTCAATTTCCCGGTATTTAAACAAACCGTATTGCCCACTTTTCATTAGTTCCCTGAAAAAAAACCCCCCTTTTGTTGTCTTACGATGAGTGCATCCTTTGGGATTCATTCATCTGTAGCACATTTCCCCCCCTTGAAAGCTGCGATGTTGCTCCGAGAGCCCATCTGTCTTTCTGTTTTTTTTTCTTCTTTTCTTTCTTTTCTTTTTTTTCCCCCCTTCTTATTTTCTTCTATTTTTCTTACCCTTCAGATTCTTTCTCACTCACTCTCATGTTGCGCACCTCCATCCCCTTCATTCCCCCCCTCCCTTTTTCATTTTCTTTTAGGTGATTAAAATACCAGCTTAGTTTTATCTTCTTTTTTTTTTTTTCTTTTCCAATTTCTTTGTCAGACCAGAGTGTCTTCTTTACCTCAACCATACATTCCGAAAGAATCGTGTCGTCTGCAGTTCCTGATGGATACGTTCGTGTGGGGCGTTTTTTTGCATTTTTGTTTTAACCCTTTAGTTCCTGCGAGCCACATACGTGGCTTTACGAATGTCGACATGCTTTAAATAAATTTCTACTATATTTCGGGAAAACATTTTTTTATATTTTGAAAGATTTTGTGCAGATCTTTCAAAAGAAGCAAGAATCAAAAAAAAATGTGCACCTGTTGATTTTTGAGAAGTGGGAGAGCCCGGGGGGTAAAATGGGAAAATGAAGGGGAAAATGTGATATTTCCCGGCCCTCCAATGGCGACATATTTTGACTAAATTTCTACTACATTTCGGAACATTTCGGGTTTACACATTTTGAAAGATTTTGCACAGATCTTTCAAAAGAAGCAAAAATCAATTTTTTTTGTACATCTGTTGATTTTTCAGAAGTGGGAGAGCCCGGGGGGTAAAATCAGAGCATGGTAAAAAAAGTGTGTTATTCCCCCTATCCTCCAATGGCGACATGCTTTAAATAAATTTCTACTAAACTTCGGGAAAACATTTTTGATATTTTGAAATATTTTCCACAAATCTTTCAAAAGAAGCAAAAATCGAAAACTTTTGTGCATCCCTTAATATTTTAGAAGGGGGGGAGCCCGGGGGGCGAAACCATTAAGCTTCATCATGCTGGCACACAAGCCAGGTCTGTCGTACTCGGTGAACTACCTGAACCAGGCGATTGACGGGTTGAACCGCAAAACGAATAATGAGCTTGGTGGTTGCCATCCTGTGCAATGCTCGGGTCCGAAGATGACGTCAGATCGACACTCGAGTTCGTTAGCCCTAGGTCACCTTACCCCCAACCCCCTTTTACCCCCTCCCACTGGGTTTTCAAGGCAAAACGTGTGAAAACGGGTAATCTGCTGGCGGCAACAAGCAGCAACATGCTGTGAGCTCATTTCTGTGTAAACTTTTTTTACTAAGTTTTTCGGGATAGGTAGATTGTCACCAATCTTTCAAATAAAGCATGTTTCGACCACATTTGAAACACTCCGAATTTTTTAAGTCGATTTTTTGGAATTTTTGAAAAAGTTCATGACGAGCTCCCCACTTTTTTGACCACTGATTTTTTCCCGATTTTTTTCGATTTTTTGAAAATTTGAAAGCGGTGTTCAAAATCTTTCAAATGCGACCAGAATCGGTCAAAAATTTGCACCAGAAATTTTTTTACTGCAGAAAGAGCCGGGGGGCCCAAAAAAACTTTTTTTTGAAAAAAAGTCCTTCGGAACCAAAGGGTTAAAAATATTTTTTTTCTCCATAGTTGATGCATATTTTACAACCCTTTTTTACGTCCGCTGTCATTTTCCCAGAGTGAGCTGTACACGATTTTATTTTATTTTTGTAGTAATGCCTGAGTCAGAGTTCGATATTATGATGGGCCACGAAGTCTTTAGCATACAGTTCCCCTCGAGTGAGGCCGCCACCAAAGTGGTCTCACTTCACCAAAAAAGGGGTTCTTCTGCGTCTGTGGTTTTGTCACCGTATCAGCACTTTTTAAGTTTTGACATTTTTCTTTCGTTTTCAAGCAAAAGCTAGCAGGTGGGCAACTGGGTTGTTCCAACGAAGTTGTCATGAGAAGAAGAAGGATTATTACTGCTCGAATAAGAATCACCACCCGCTGAGTTTTTTTTTTTTTTTCTCTCTCTCTTTTCTTTTTCTTTTTCTTTTCTTTGGTTTCAGCGTGCAAACAACAGCAATCGTAACATACCTTTGGCTCTCGCGAGTTACCAAGACCCCTTCCCCCTCCCCATCCCACTCTTTTAAAGATGTGTGTGCACGAGAGGCACATTCATCTTTCAAGTATTCTTTTTTTTTTTTTTTAAAGGTGGCTATCGCTGCGAGGCGTAGGTTCATCTTACTTTATCTCTTTCTTTTCTTTTTTCTTTTGTCGCAAACAGCTTGCTCCCGTTCCCCGCGCACAAACATATAGGCAACCCCTCCCGCTGAATTACCCATCATGGATACTGAGGCGATTTTTGTCGACACAACAAAACAAAACAAAAAAAATAAAAATAAAAATCAAAAATATACATCACTCCCAACGGGATACGGAATCTTAAGTCAGAATTCCCAATTCTCATTCTTCCCTCAACCTCCCCTCCTCCCAAGTTGCCCTATTATTCATTTTTTACTTATTTCAAGACCTGTATGCACGTAAAGCATTCAATCTTTCAATATTTTTACATATTTGATTTTTTTTACCCAAAAAATAATGCACTTTACAATACAACAGATATATTCCTTTGTGAGAAAACCCCGAGAAACTGTATCAAAACAAAAGTCACTCAACAAAAAGAGCGCAACAAAACGAGAGGGAAAAAAAAAAAAAAACTAAACCAAACAGATTATCAAAAAAAGAAGAACAAACAAAAAAAAAATTAAAGGGCAAATAACAGTTCCTGTGATGCGGCAGTCAAAAAAAAAAAATTTTTTTTTGGTAGTTAGCGTCACACCTACATCGTAGGTAACACGGGAAGGGGGGAACGCGGTTTTTTGCCTCTTTTTATTTACCGTAGTCGGAAAAATGTTGCAACGGAATAATGTTGTAACGCTGGAAAAAATGGCCCAGCGTTACAACATTATTCCGTTACAACATTTTTTTGGGGTTTATTTTTGTCTTAGGGATTTTTGCTGGTGCGGGGGTGGTTTTTGAAAAGAAAAATCTTGTGCCTCTGACGGTGGTGAAAAAAGGGCGGGGGGCGGGGGGATGATCATGGCTGTGTAACTTAAGTTAAAAAAAAAACTTAAGTTTTCTCCGAAATCCTCCGGAAAATTTAGGCGACTTAAGCTACTAAAAAAAAAAACTTAAATTAAAAAACTTAGGTTTTCGAAAAAAAAACTTAAGTTTTTTTAGAAAAAAAACGTAACTTAAGTTTTTATTTTTAAAAAACAGCTTAAGTTACCAACTTAAGTCACTTAAGTTAACTTAAGTTACCGTTTTTTTTTTTTTTTTTTGCTTGGGCGATGAACATCACTGAAGGGGGCGGATGCCTGGTGAAGCTTTTAAACGCCGGCATTTGCATTTCCGGAATCCGTCCGGCCAGTGGTGGGGTCAATTTGCCGAAATGGACAAGTTCTTGTTTTTGGTCAATTTCCGCACAGTACACAGTACACAGTACACAGTACACAGTACACAGTACACAGTACACAGTACACAGTACACAGTACACAGTACACAGTACACAGTATGTAATCTATGGTGGTCAAAGTGCAAAATTCCTTCGTCAATGCATTTTTTGAGTAACTGTTATACCTAGAGAATACGGTCACATCACTCTTCAGACCACCTGCAGCTTCACCACCCAAGCAAAAAAAAAAAAAAAAAAAAAAAACGATGACCTAAGGTAACTTCACGGATGCTGCCAGATCTGGCCAGATTTGGGGGCCAATTTCCCAGATCTGGCTCGTTTTCCAGATGTGGAGATCTTGTTTCCAGATCTGGCCAGATCTGGCCAGATCTGGGAATCTGGGAAATTTTTTTTTTCAAAAAAAAAAAAAAACTCCCCAGATCTGGCCAGATCTGGAAATCTGGCCAGTTTTTTTTTTCCCTCAGATTTCTGGCTATTGTCTCCCAGGGAAAGGGACTCTCGAATTTTTTTTTTCGCCCCTAAAAAGGGCTAATTTCGACGATTTGAGGCCATTTAAAGCAAAATTTGGCACTTTTGAGCATCTGTGGGGGTCTAAAACGTGGTTTTGCGAACCCGAAATTTCATGGTTTTTACCAAAGACAAGTCGATTTTTGAAAAATCTCGAAAAAAAAAATTTTTTTTTTCCGGGAAAATTTTGACCCCTGAGCAGGGTTTTTGTGTACCAAAAAGTGCAAAAAAACGCAAGAGTCGGGTGTTTTGACGATCTGGTACCGCCATATGCAGTACAGGGGCCCACAATTTCGACTTTTTCTTAGCAATTTCCTTCATAATTTTTTTTTCTTCGATTTCTGGCAAAAAAAATTCACCCCTGATAGTGGGTCCTTGGGTGTCCAAAGATGCCAAAAACACAAAAATTTTGATGTTTTGACCATCTGTGGGCGCCTAAAACGCACTTCTCTGCCCAAAAAATGAAAATCGATTTTTCCTTAGCGTTTTTATAGCCGTGATTTTTGGGTATTTTTTCGCAAAGGGAAAAAAAAAAATATCAACCAAAATAGTGGGTCCTTGGGTGACCAAAAATGCAAAAAAACGTTTTTTTTTGGTGTTTTGACCCTTCAGAACCACCCAAAACGCACTTTTGTGTACCAAAACACGCATATTTCAGATTTCCTCAGCAATTCCTTCACAAGTGCAAGGTGATTTTGACCAAACTAATTTTGTGCACTTTTTTTGTGGTCACGTAACGCTAAAATCCTCTCCGTGATGCGAGAATTACATGTGAGAATGCGATAATGATTCTCGCATGCGAACGCCCAAAACCACGAAGGAGGACGCAAGCAAGGCTTCAGTGCACTTAGGTACAGGATGCGTCGTTTTCAGTTACAAAAAAGGGTACTGTGAAGCGGTTGAGGCACACACACAGACCCGTTGCAAAATGCATCTGGGACCCACGCTAGACCCCCCAAAAGCTGTAAAACCATATATTTCCATCTCGCGACCCCAGCGGATGTGGACTGAGGTGTTTTTTTTTGGGTGTTTAGAAAGGTTTTTGTCCGATTGGAGAATTTTTTCGGTAAGTGTTGCATTTTGTCCCCACTGAGTGTGCACTCAGAAAACACTCATCAATAAAACGACCTTTCTGTTCGGTAAAAAATAGTTATTTTCTATCGTAGTAGTGGGTTTGTCGTGCAGTGATGTTCTTTGTACCTGGAGAGTGGGCCGAGTGCAAGGTATGTTTTTAACCCCCCGATTTTCTCCCTTTTCGACATGTTCGCTATTTTTTAGCTATTTTTTTTTTTTTGTCAACAAAAATGTCACTTTTACGTTTAAGGGGTACGGGGCGGCTTCTTGTTTGTTTGTTTGTTTTTTTGTTGTAGTCTCTACTTTTACATTCAATTTCTCTTAACAGGTACCCGAACCGACGACCCTTCATCATAACAGCGAAGCAGTGCCGACGGAAGAGCTGGTGCAATTATTTCAAAACCAGGTGGCGATCGTAAAAGTCGGGTTTATATACCAACTTTTCCATTAACCCACCCCATAGACCACCCTAATTATTATGAAACTCTTAGTCAGTCACTGCTATAGCCATTTAACCCAGGGAGCGTAGCTAGTGCAAGAAATTCGACTTCGGGATCCGGAAAGTCTGTCCTCTGCTTGCGGAGGACGAGGCACAAGAAAATATTGCGTTCCCCCAGAAAACTAATTTTTGTCACAGTAATTTTTGCCCAGGGCATGCTCTTGAAGCATGGCGGCTTGGTGTGAGAAGGGGCAGTGTATTGTTTTGTTCTAGATTTCAACGGTTGTTAGAACGAGTCAAGTGGATGCTTATCTAAACACTGACTTTAGTACAGACCCGAGAGATCACACATGACTTTGAGGAAAGAACAAAGCAATGCATCTGTACCCGCACGCCAGGTTGTAGTTACTTCAGAATTTTCTTAAGTTTGCATGAACGAGGAGGGGCGAATCATTCTTCGGGAACCATAGTTGTATACCATGGAATGATTTTCTCAAAAACACCACGTGGGGGCTGAATTCAATCCCTTAAGAATTGCGAATTCAGCCTTTGTAGAAGGTACGTCTTACTTGTACTTGTACTTGTATGCCGTGTCCACCCTTCTCGACCTTACCGGTTCACATGTACGAATAATATTAGGCAGTGGTAACACCCTTCTCAATTGTGCAAACTTAAGAATTTTCTGCTGTAACTTACCAAAATCGATTTTCTTTCACCCCAAACACCCGCAACACCCCACCTGCTACTTCGGTAGCCTGTGTTGTTGGGAGTTGGTTCTCATGTTGATCCCCAGTGTTTTGCACTGCTTCTTCTGAGCCCAACGCTGTTTGGCCTGTCGACGTAATAAATACGAAGACAGGGCGGCGGTGCCAACAATTTTCCGATGATGTCACGTTTATCTGATTGATTTATCGTTTGATATACCTTGTGTGTCCTACTTCGTAACTTGCACACACGAGCAACGTATATTGAACGGTACTTCAAGCGATACTTCGTTATGTCATTGGGGGTACCTGGAAAAAAAAATTTTCCCAGACGTCCCAGATCTCCCAGATGTGGCCAGATCTGGCCAGATCTGGCCAGATCTGGGACGTCTGGGAAAAAATTTTTTTTCAAAAAAAAAAAAAATTTTCCCAGATCTGGCCAGATCTGGGCGGCCCAGATCTGGAGATCTGGCCAGATCTGGCAGCATCCGTGTAACTTAGGTGACTTAAGTTTTTTTTTTTTTAAAAACTTAGGTCACCTAAGTTACACAGCCATGGATGATGTTTTTTTTTTTTTTTTTTTTTTGGTGTTGTTCAACTTAGCCGTAGGCTCGACTTTTTTTGTTCCACATCAAACTGGACAGGGCAAGGGGGTACGTTTACTATCCTTTCCCGCTCGCGTGCTGCTTGCAGCGCTGACCTCATTTGCGACAGCACGAGATGTGCTGTCGTCTAGCCCCACTGCGCTTGCGGCGCTACCAGCAAGGAACGCCAGGTTGGGGGCATCTCCTCCTTCCGAAACAGGCTCGTGGGGATTGCGGCGCTTGCAGAATTGGGCTAATCCCATTTGTTTCATTTTTTATTTGGGTGAGGGGTGGGGGAGGACGTCGAAAAACCTGAAACACGAATTATCGGCTTGAAATTGGGGTGTGGTGTGTGAGG
The DNA here is from genome assembly GCA_964035575.1 of Rhynchopus sp. YZ270_cl-10. Taxonomy (NCBI): domain Eukaryota; phylum Euglenozoa; class Diplonemea; order Diplonemida; family Diplonemidae; genus Rhynchopus; species Rhynchopus sp. YZ270_cl-10. Next base: position 627,657 of record OZ037847.1, on the reverse strand, counting down.
TTGGGGATTATGCCGACTGTTCCAAAAAAAATCCCTAAGACAAAGTTCACCCCAGTCATAAAAATGTTGTAACGGAATAAAGTTACAACTTCCCGCGATCCGCAGCGTTACAACATTATTCCGTTACAACATTTTTACGTTCCAACATTTTTACGTTGCAACATTTTTCCGAATACGGTATTTAGTTCTGTTCTCTTTGCCACCTCATGAAATGAGGTGCTATAAAGTACACTGTCCTGTCGAACACAGTACATTGTCATCCTATTCTGTTGCTCTAAAAAAAATTACTTTAAGGGAAATGGTGTTAAAATGTGGCGACACTATTCCAACATTTTTATCCATGCCCTTTTTTTTTTTTAGAGGGACGAGGGTACGCGAAAAATACCCTGTAAAAAAAATAACAGTGGAGATTGCACAACTGTGGCAACACAACCGAGGCAACTACACTACTCCAACATTTTTTTTTTGTGTCTTTTAGTTTTCTCTTTACATAAGAAAGATGGGAACATTGTTGATCCCTCCTCCTATGCTATCAATTTGAATGCATATGTTGAAACACTCTTTTGAGAGAAAAGGCTCCACCTTTGTGAACCAGCAGAGAACTTTACCTAAGCAGGTGTAAAGTGCCCAAGGATCAAAAGACCGTAGGGGTAAGTTGTTTTGCTTGGTTTCTTTTAAAAAAACGTGATAGTATGGGTACCGTGTACTGCACTGTGCTTGTTGTTGTTTTGTTTTTTTTTTGTTATTGTTCATGTGATGAGCGAGCAAGATGCTCATTATCATCAGCTTTTCCCCACCAGTTGCGTCCGCCGGTGTTCGGTGAGGTGTGTGCACTTTTCTCTTTTGTGCGCATTTTCCCAAAATCCCCAAAAAAAAATCAGACCCTTTTTGAAAGTGAAAACGTTGGCTTGAAGGAACACCCGTTTCAAACCCAAAATTTCCAGTTTCAAAAAAAGAAAAAAAGGGGGTCCATTTCTCCTCTGCACCCACATCCCCTTCTTCTTTGCCTCCTTCCCCATAACATGACTGTCTCTTTAGCAGTAATTTGTATGTACCATGCGTTTGTGTTCCCGTGATGTCCATTCAACTCTTTCAAGTTTTTTTTTTCTATTTTTCTTTGAAGGCTGCTGTAGTCTTTTTACAAACAAAGATATTTATTCGGACGCGGCACGAAAAAGGCCGGCGTGGGTTCACAAAGGTTTTTTTTTTTTTTTTCAATCAAAATTCAAAAAAAAAAAAAGGAAAAAACGGCAAAAAAACGAGAACCTTAGGAAAATCGTTTCGCAACAACCACTCGAATTTGCAGAAACAAGATCTGTCGTTCTCGAATGCTTCTGATGAACGACAGATTGACGCCCTCTTTTCTCCATGAATTCGTTAACGTGAGCCTCCGGCCGTTTGCGCTTTCTTTCTTACCCTCAACAGTCTTTTATCTCTCTCTTCCCACACGTTTTCTTTACTCGTTTATTTTTATATTTTCCCCCTTCTTTTTTGGTTCGCGTGGATGACACTCTGGAGTCATCACACATTGGAGCTGAATTTCAAGGAATTTTTTTTTATTTCATTTTTTATTTCTCTCTCTCTCTCTCTCTCTCCCCTCTTTTGTACGGTGGTGTTAATGCCACCTTCCAACTCGGAAATCATGTATACTGAGGGAAGTAATAAACAACAGGCCTTTTGCTAACTTTGGGATTTTCCCCCTGAATGGCATGATGGTCAAAAAAAAATAATTTCCTGGAAAAAAAAGTACATTCCGAGCTTTCCCACCTGGTGAAAGCGGTCGTCGCGCGCTTCGCGCGCGCCTCCCTGCCAGCCACAGGGTGGAGAGGCGAAGGGTCAGCTTTGCGAGATAACAAAAAAAAAACGGAATCTAATCCTTTATTAACGGTGCTTGGTCTTGCGCCTTACGTACACTAACAGTACAAAATCAATACGTCTTCCAGAAGCAGGGGCTGTTGCAACGGTTGGGTCACTTTGAAATAACAATGGTCAAATTTTTGCAGCTTGGGTCAAGTTTCATTTCTGGCTGCAAAATGCAAGGGAATCCCCTTAGACATTGTAAAATGGCACCGTAGGCAGGAAGAAAATAGCGTACAGCGCGAGCGAAGCGAGCGGGAATTTTTTTTTGAGGTAACCTCTGCGAGCGCAGCGAGCAGAAAAATTTTAAGGTGCCATCATGCCATCTGGGGAAATCCCCAGGTGATGCAGAGCGAAAGCCCTGCCCAACCACCCCCCGTGGCATGATGGTGGCATGATGGAAAAAAAAATAAAAAACGCCCAAAAACGTGGCATGATGGCATGATGGTTAGCAAAAGGCCTGAATAAACAAGCTCTTGTCAGACCAGGATGTTTCATATCTATCTCTGCCACACTCTTTATGGATGAGGTGTGCCGTCTGTAAGCATCTTCCCCTTTTTAAAGTGTGTTTGAAAGCACAGCGTGGGTAGTTCCTCAGAGCGAAACATGGCCCATATTGTGTGTTTTTTTTTTCCTTCTTTTTTTATTTTCAGTACCACAACTGGTGGAGACTGTTTTTTGCACAGCTGCAACGTTAACGCCTACCCCAATATATTATATTTATGTAAAACACGAGAGCATGTTCCAGTATATATTTATATATAGTGGACCCTTCTCTGGGGGGTAGGTGACATTTTCCTTTTTCTCTTTAAAGATGTACCGCACATTCATCTTGAACATTTTTTTTTAAACTTGGTTGTATTAGTGCAGGCGTCCCGAGCGTGTTCTTCATTTTTTATTTTTTTATGAACATTTTCTGAGCACCTGAGGGCTCCAGTAAGGAAGTTCTTTGCCAGTGGTCGAAGCGTGTAAGCGAACAATTTTTATTTTTCATCCAATTTTCAAAAAAAAGCAATTTATTTTCGACCCCTGGGGTGGAACCCCTGTTTATTGGAGTAAACCAAGCATGCCCTAAAGTTCGTGAACAACGATACACTGACAATTTTATTCAATTGCGTCATTAGTTCGCACCAATATTCGGGTTTAACACCCCCAAAAATTACCCGCCGAAGGCGAAATTTTTCTTTTTTTGAGCACTTTTTGTGCAAACCCGCTACACAGAAGCTCGCAGCCTCCGTCATCTTGCCCGCAAGCGTCGCAAATGTCCCCTCCGAGATGTATCAAGCAAAATTAAACAGAGCACAAAGCACAAAGCACTTTCAAAACATACAAAAAAACATTTTCAAAGTCCCCTCCGAGGTGCGCAAGGATGTCATCAAACATACCGATCACAATCATTTTAGGGACATGCTTGGACCAAAACACATCTTTTCAAACCCAACACCTTCCCCGTTAAACTGTAACTTCCCTTCCCCCCACAAAAAAAACAACACAAAAAGCTTCGGTGTCATTTCTTTCTTTCTTCAAATGTGCACTGTCTCGGTCTTCAAGTAGTATGTGTTGGGTTTCACAGATCCTGTCTTTTTTTACTGCCATGATGGTTTGTGCTAAAACGCAGAGGACATTTTGTTATCATTTTTTCTCTTTTCTGTTTCTCTTATTCTCCTTTCTCCTGATGTAATTGTAGACGAGTTAGAGCCGGTGTACCATTCAAAGCGTGCACGTAACGCAACAAACACTGGTAGGGTAAAAACGAAGGCGGTTTTTTGGGATTTCAAAAACTGGAGGGTTTTTACCCCACCGATGTTTGTTGTGTTACTGTAAGTCCTTCTACTCGTCACGTTGCTAATTTTTTCTCTTTTTGGTTTCTTGCTCTTAAAGTGGTTATTTTTTTTTTTTTTTGTCATCTTTTTGTTTTTTAAAATTTCTCAGGGGAGGAAGGACCGCGGGGGAGCTTCCCCTCTTATTTTTATTTTTTCCTGCGAGAAGTGTAGTTTTTCTTTTTGTACGGGGTGTCAACCACACAGTGTTTTCTTCCCCCCCCTTTTTTCGTTTTTCTTTTTTCTTTCAAACAATAGAATCAGGCGTAACGAATATGTCATTGGCAACGTGTTTTTGCTCGACGCAGAAAGTTTAAATCGTATACCGGCAGGATCATTGATATAGCAAATTGAATTCACCTATCATGCGCTTTTCTTACGTCGCCCACGTAACGCCAGACACATTGACGCCTCAAATTAAGGTTTCTTTTGACACAGAAGTGCAATACACGATTGTCACATTGTTGTGTCCTAAGATGTATGCCAGTAAGCGACATATCAATCTTAATCCCCCCCCTTTTTTTTCCCGCCTTATTCCTAAAACCACTTTTCAACACAGGACCGGAAGGTCTCCCCCCCTAGCCAGCTGTATCAACACTACAGAAGTGGCTTTGTTCTTTTTTTTTGTTTTTTTTTTTTTTTTGAAGGCAGGGTATTTCCTAACTCTGTGTATTTTGTATCACCTTTTTCTCCCCAAAAAAGGGGGGTTTTTGGCTCAGCGTGCTTTGGGGCTATTTTCAATTTTTTTTTTTTTTTTTTTTGCTTACACGCAGTGTTATTAGAAACTGAACTTGATTAGCCAACGGTAAATTTGTCCTCACGCCTTTTCCTTTTGAATCATTCCCCTCCCCCAATCAATTATCATGTGCGCCACCCAGGGTAAGAGCCTAAATGGCTTCCTAAAATGGCTGCGGTCAACGAAAAAAGACTCAGTAGTAGATTAGTGAGGACAAATCAAGTGGCAAAATGTTAGTTTAGTTTTGGAAGATTTAGGAAATACCCTGATTTAAGGTGGCCAAACGCAATGGAAGATTGGGTGGTTCATCTTAACAACTTTTTTTTTTTTTCATTTTCTCTTCTGTGGTAGGCTGTTTTGTGTTCTTTACGTGCATAGGGGACTTTGCCAATTTTCTTTTTCATTTTCTTTTTTTTTTTTTTCCCTTCATTTTTCTTGATGTATACCATCCTGATTATGAAGCACATCCAAGCTTTTTCTTTTTTATTGATGTGTGTATGCTCGAGATCAGATGTATTCCATCTTTCAAATTTCTTCTTCTTTTCTTTTATTTTATTTTCTTTTTCCACGTGCCCGCACCCAAGAGTATGTATGCACGTAAAGTTATCATCTGTGACAAGTGTTTTTTCCCTCTTCGACGTCTTTGTGCGACGTCTGAAGCCCTCTCCTCTCTCGAACGGAAAAAGTTTAGTAAGTATAATCAAATTCTTGACAAAATAGGAAATATCAACGACGGAAGGCGCAAGCTTGTTTTTTATTTTTTATTTTCTATTTGCTTTCTTTTCGTTTCATTTAAGAAAAGAAAGTATATGAAATAATTATTTTCCCACATCCCATATCAGGGAGAGAGGATAAATCTAACAGCTTGCAAAGCTAACTGAAAAAAAAGGTCCTATTTTCATTTCTTTCTCCATGTCATAGCCGAAGTCAGTTTCTATTTTTCTTAGTTTCCAAACCCACTCTTTTATAACAGCAAACTGGTTCACTTTGTGACCACCCCAGCCCTTTTTCCCCATGTTTCCAGCAAACCCTCGACTCGTTGCGAATAAATGAAATACCCCCTTTGGTTCATTCGTTTGTTTGTGCATGTCAATGAAGTGCTCTCTGGGGGTTTGATAACCCGCAGAGAGGGGTACCCTGCGCCCGCTGATGAACGGTGAGGCGTTTGCACGACTTCTCTTTTAAAAAAAGTTTTCTCTCTCTGAACCCCCCCTCCCATGCCTTCCTCCTCCCCTCCTCCTCGTCCATTGTGTTGTGGGGAAAATAGTTACAAAAACAAAAAAAAAAATCAAAACATGGTGTGATTCAGGGGGTACGGACAACCCACGGAAGAACCACGGAGAATCCGTTTGGGTGATTACATCAAAACATTTAGTTTACTGGTTTTGAATCCACATTTTTCGGGGAGTAACAATTGCATACCCCGCTTACAGCTTCCTATCAGGAAGACTGATCAGGCGAAATGTCTGAACCGTAGAGAACGCTTGTTTGTCAGAGCATATCTACAGCTGCGTATCGATTACCCCCTTTTTTTAAAAGATGTGTGCACGTGAGAGGTGCAGTCATCTTATAAGTTTTTTTTTCTTTTTCTTTTTTTTTTCTCCCCTCAAAAATGTGTGTCTAAGGGAGACCGTTTAGCTATTTCAAAAATTATTTTTTCGTCCTCGTGCCATTACCATCCACGTCTCCCTTTCACTGTCTTCGTCTCTACCCTGTCTTTCAGGGATACAATGTATCCAGTGAAGGTTAAAAAACACACACACACACAGCAAAAGCACAACACTGTTTTGAGTCACCACAATATCCAGTTGATTTACAGTCTAAATTGGTGAGGGACAGCGGTTTTTTTTTGGCAAAAAAAAAGGTCGCTTTTTTAGTCCAAAAATTTTAAAAGAAAAAGATGGATCGAAAGATGGGGCCAGTTTTTTTATTTTATTTTTTTTTTTTTAAATTACGAAACCTGGTCGGACCAGAGTTTCCAAAAGTCTCTCTCTCTCTTTCTCTCCCTCTGCCATTCTTCAAGGATGGGGCGTGCCCTCTGTAAGCACCCTAGTCATTGAAAGGTGGTATTGTGTACAGAATTATTTTTATTTTTTTTTTCTCTTGTCAAATTGTCAGATACTTCGGGGGGGAAAAAATTTTAAAAAAAAAAAACCCAGAACATTGTCTCTCGTTGTCTTTTTTTGTCGCTCCCCCGCATATTACGACTGGTGATGCTGGCGCAATCCCTTCCTGTCACGGCAGCCTTCTGCACCCAGGAAGACTGCTTCACTCTCCTGTCAAAGCGAATGCACGAAAAGCTATGAGGCAGTTAGTTCCAAGAAGAGGTCTTCGGGAAATCTTTCACTAATACAACCAAGTTTTCCGTTTTTTTTTTCCTTCTTTTTTTCTTTTTTCCTTCTTTTTTGGTCCCATCTTGTCCCGGCCTTCCTAAAGGCAAAATACCCATCGAAGTTGACTATGCAATCCTTAATGAGGATTGCCTAAGCTCATCTTGTCAACCCTCTTTTTTTTTTTTTTTTTTTTTTTTTTTTTTTTTGTACAGAACCTGTCGTTTTACAGGCGCTTTTCCCCATACAAAAAAAAAAAAAATCAAACAAACAAAAAAAAACAACAACATCACAAAGAAATATCCCCTGAAGCGAAGTCACCCATCCCTCCCCTTGTATTTGTATTGTGAGTGGAAGATGCCGAACTTTTTCTTTGAAGCATAAAGACTCCCAAACGCTGTCTTTGTTGGAGGAGAAAAAGAACAGGAACTCTAAATAAAACTGTCAAAAAAAGAAAAGCAAGAAAAAAAAAAGTCTATACCTTCTTGTAGTACAAAGGCTTCGGCCAACATTGAGTGCAGACCCTATTAGCCCCAAGTCGGTTCTTAGGCGATTGTCGACACAACAAAAATAGACAAGCTACGTAACGTCTATACCTTCCGTAGAACAAAGAAGGCTTCGGTCAACATTAAGTACAGACCCTAATTATTCACTAAGGTGGGTGATTTAGGCGAGTGTCGACAATTTTTTTTTTTTTTTTTTTTTTTTTTGTTTTTTTTGTAAAAAAAAATGTAACACACAGAAACATGGAAAAATCCACGACAGCAATATACCATGTTCATTGTGAGGCCAGATCCATACAAACCATGCATATTATCACCCATTGGGTCTTCTTTACCTCGTTCTCTTCCCCCTCTCTCATCCACTCATTTTTATTTATTTATTTTGAATAAAAGGACAAAAACCAGATCTTCGTTATTTTGTGCATCCAAATGCAAATTTGGTGGTTTTGTTTTAAGATGATGCCCGATATTGCGCTAGCAGTCGTTTTATTGCTGTTTTTTTTTTTACATATTGGTGTAACTTAGGGTATATAAAACAACGAACAGTGTGCTTCGAAAGAAAGGGCCGCAAGCCCCACCCCCGGACCACAGTGCACAAAACCAATGTAACTATTGATTTAGTGAAAATCACATCGACTCATTTTCACGGTGGCATTTATCCGGAGTCACAATTCTTCACTGAGCGAGTAGAGTAATTGTTTTACAAGGGATACATGCCGCCACAAGTGAAAATCGACCAGATTTTTCATTTAATCCGTAACTTTATTTTGTAAGTCAGATTCCGGGTGAAAAATTGGTGGCATTACATTGAACAAAATAACAGCAATCCTGTGGTGTTGGTGATGTGAGTGGGGCGGGGGGGTGTGAGAACAGCAAAAACTGGGAGGTGGAAGGGGATATTTTGTGCTGATGGCTTCCCCCCTTTTGTCTTACCTCCTCCGACCCCACGGACGCATCGTCAGCTCGTCTTCACGTACCTGTCCAGCGTGAATCATGTAATCTTATTTTCACGCACAGCAACTCCCCTGAAGGAAATAGGTGGAATTAAATCAGGTAATCTGATGTTCACGCTTGTCCTGAGCGTGAAATAAAGTGTTTTCGTGATTTTAACGCACCAATTTTTCAAGCGGAATCTGACAGAATAGAGTACAAATAATAATAATTTTATTAGCAACAAATCATTGGGTCATTATTTCGAGAAATCACGCCCCTCAAGTTCCCAAAAGGGTACTTGAGGGGCACAAATTGATTCTCGAGTGAAATTAATGGCCCATATTGGCGTTAGTACGGTGGTTTTATAACAGTGGGTGACAATTAATTCACCAAACCACTTTATGCATCCCCCCAAAAAAAATTAGGAGTGTTCAAAATTGTCACCAAAATGCAATACAATCGTGTTGTTAACAAATAGCTATTTTGACCTTTTTCTTTTGTAATAGTCCCCACGATCTGTTCGGCTCTAAGGGTGGTCCTCCTCTTGGGAAGGGCAATTCACCCTTATTTGTCAAAACGAGAGAAAACTCTAAGATTGTATGTAATACCCCTTCCCCCCCCCTTTCATGCAAATTGCAAAAAAAAAAAATTTTTAATCACAGAACAGTCCACATCCTTGGTACCAAATATCATTTTTTTTTTTTTCGGGTCCACCCCCCGGTGTTCGGTGATCTGGTGTACTGGTCACGCACCAAGGTACACTGTCACGAGAGGGTTTGTATTTTTTTTTTCAAATCACATATTTTTAACCGGTCTGATCCCCTCCACAGTTTTCCTGTCAGAAAGAGAAAACGTTTCAGTGGACGTATATTCTTTACCCCACACACACACACACACATTCCCAAAAAGAAATTGATCTCCAGTTACTGGACAAAAAAAAACCCCCCTTTTTTTTAAAGCTCTCTTGAAATCAGCTTCAGTACGGGGGTCAGGCCAAGAGGATTTAAGAGCTGATGATTCTGTCAGGTGATTTTCCCAGGTTAGCTAGCCAGATTCGTCAGGTCGAAATATTGGGTGCAAAGCTTGGAACCGTGTTGGGAGCAGATGAAAAAGTTCCCCTGTGGATACGGGATGTCATCTCGGTGTGACCATTAACAGGCCAGATCATCCTTTCCACACCTTTTTTTTTTTATTTTTCTTTTCCTTGTTTTTGTTTTGTTTTTTGGAGGCTTTTGCGAGTCAAAAAGAAGAAAAAAAAATGGAGCCACCAACTGACAAAAAAAATCAGCAAAGAAGACGCAAAACAGCGTTGTTTTTTTTTTTTTTTTTTTGAAGACACAAAAAAAAAAAAGAAATCTTTTAAGTACATTAGCCTTCGGGCGACATTGAGCACAGATCCTGCACTAGCAGGTGATTGTCGACACAACAACAAAAAAAAAGAGTGGAGATTGCACAACTGTGGCAACACAACCGAAGCAACTACACTACTCCAACAATTTTTCAAAAAAGAAGAAGAAGAAGAGGGGGAATAGAGCGAAGGTGATATGTTCCCCTTCTTGCACACATCCAACCACATATTATCAGTGTCTTGATTTTTTTTAAATATTTTATAACGACCCCCCCCTTTTTTTTTTCTTTCACGCTTTTTGAAGGAAAAAACCACACTCCCCTTCACCTACCCAGCTCGCCCTATTATGGTTCTGTCTTTTGGTTTTCTAAAAAAAATAATTTTTGTTTTGTCTTTTTTAAAAGATGTGTGCATCAGGCACATTCATCTTACAATTTTTTCTTTCTTTCTGCTTTCTTTTAAAAATGCGCGTTTTTTAAAAAAAGACTCGTTGCGCATACCTTCTTCATAGGGGAGAAAAACACTTGCATTCAGGGGGGAAAAGTCATAATCCATCCGAGGAAAAAAAAATATCGTTTATAAAATAAACTAAATCTGCAGTGTTCTTTTAACTTTGGGAAGACTCGCTTTTTCCATTCATTTTTTTTTAAAAAAACCGAAGTTCTTGGCAACATGTAATAGAAACGACTGACGGTGCGTGCCAGCTAGCTTTGTTTGCCTTTTTTTTCACGACCAAAATTATTTTTCAGTGGGAAAAAAAAAACGACAGCTTGCGAGAAGCGAAAGAGCCTTTCTTTATTTCTTATTTGGCATCATATCCTGAAATCTAATTTCTATTTTTGGAAGCAGACACAGTGGAGATTGCACAACTGTGGCAACTACACTACTCCAACAATTTATCAAAAAAAAATGCCTCGCGGTGAATCGTTTTATTTCTCTTTTGAACCCCCCCCCCCCCGATAAATAGTTTTTTTCCCCTGTGAGGGTTTCCATCCCCTCCCTCCTTCCAACCTTTTTAGCCGCACTCTGTTATAACCACCATCTCGGCTCACGCCTTCCCCTTTTCCACCACCCCCTCCCCTTTAAAGATGGTGCAGAGAGGCACGTTCATCTTTCATTTTTATTTTTTGCTTTTTATTTTTTGTTTTTTTGCTTTGAAAAGAACGGGAAGTCCTATTTTGCCTCCCACCCTGTATGCTTTTTTTTTTCTCTTCTGCAAATGGGAAAAGCAAGATGAATTTATATTTGTTTCCTCCACTCCCCCCCGCAAGTTAAATTAAATAAATAGCCACACAAAGCCCCCCCTTACCTGGAGGGTGATGTCCAATGTTGTACCCGGACCTTTCCCTGGGGGGAGGGAGAAAAAAATTCCTGCGGGTTTTGGGAAACCTGGATACTAGTTTGCTGCTGCCCCACGAATACCGCTTCCCGCCACCTCCCCGCCCCCCTTCCCTTCTCCCTTCTCTCCCCACCCCACGGAAGTTCGTGAATTCCATCATTCACCAAAAACCACGGGTTGGGAACGCGCGTGACGTTTTTTTTTTTCTCTTTTCGTCGAAAAAAATAGCCAAGACCTGGAAAAAAAAAAAGTAGTCACGCGAGTTCCTAACCCGCGAAAAAAATCAAAAAATCAAAATCAAAAAAAAAAAAAAAAATCCTGGCACGCCAGTTTCCAGGGTAGATCCTTAGCGAAAGTGAAAATAAGGATTCGAGATTTTTTATTTTTTTTTCCTTTTTTTTTTTCCTTTTTTCTCTGGCCCATTTTTTTGGTTACCTACTAATTTCCAGGCACAGAGTGGCACCACCACGGTCCGCAATCGATCCAGAAAGTCAAAATAAGGGGGAAACCAAAAGGAAAAAAAAATAAAAGTTCGCTACCGTTTTTTTTGGCTGGCCTTCGGCCCGCCCCTTAATGCCCCTTTAATATTTGTCTTCAGTTCATAAGACAAGGACCAATGAGTGTCAATTCTCAGTGTCACCTTGCATAAGACGATTTTGAAGCATAACCTTGAAGAACACAATTACTATGTCCGCAAACCCGCAAAGCGGACCATTGTAAAAAGGTTGGTGCTGAGGGTGGAGGTTTCGAAGAAGTGCGTGTGTGTTAAAGGTCGGGTATGGGTCACCTGTACGGAGTATGAGATCCAGTAATAAAGACTTCAACCGGACCAAGGCAGAAACACAACACTGTTCGGCCAAAATCCAAAAACCCATAGGGGCCCCAGTATTGTTGTCGAAAATCCCCACTTAATTTTTAGTGAGATTTTGAACTTTGCCCAAAAACTGCGAAAAAAAATTTCCGCTCGCTGCGCTCGCGGAGGTTCACCCAATGCTGTCTCGCCCACCCAAACTGCTGGTGCATCGGCACTACCTATTTAATTTTGAAAATTTTCTTGCCGGGCACTACCACTTTTTTTCAGAATGTTTCTAGAAAGTATTACCCTTGTCAGAGGGCGCAGTGTCCGACAAGGGTCACAGCCAGAATGCGATTTAATTGGTCAAACGCCGAAGGAAAAGGAAGCATGCGAAAGAAAAAAAGTAGCGTACCGTGCCTGCGGCGCAAGATTGCAACCCACCCTTCCCATGACTAGTTTGGCAGTAAATATCTGCAATTTTGAGCGCAATTTTTAGAAATGTTGCGTACCGTGGCTTCGCCATGGGTGCCACGACCGCCGTTTCTTTTTGTAAATATACTGAGGTCGCTGCGTGTGCCTGGTGCAAATATCAATGCAGTGCCGAACTCCGCAGTAGGATAACCGCGGAATTCTCACATTCCGCCGGAGGCCCTAACGAGCTGGGTTGGGCTCGACCGAGTTTCAGCGAAAACCCCCAAAACCTATATTATCCCCTGGGGTCTAGTTCTACGACAGCTGAGATGTGTAAAAAAACACCACTATTCTGCCTCAGTACGGTACCAACCTGCTTGTTGGATTTTTTTTTAGACCGTCACTCATTTTTCCCGCTCGCTGCGCTCGCGGACAAACCATCAACACCCCACGATTTCCCAAAAACCTGAAAGTTAGCGTCAGGCCTGCGCGGAAAAATTTCAAAAACGGGAGAGAAAAAAAAAGGAAAAAAACGAAAATAAATCTGGGATTTTTAGCGTTTTTAGCGAAAATAAGGATCTACCCTGCCAGTTTCCGCTTGTGTTCTCGCACAGCCAACTTTCACCCTCTTTTTTTTTTTTTTTTTTTTTTAGCTCCCTTCCAATGGGATCTTCTGTTACCGCCCAACTATTTGGCCCCTTATTTTGTGCTGTTTTTTTTTTTTTTTTTTGTTTTATGCTTCCAATACACCTGCAAGGTAATTCCTTTTTTATGTTCTTTTCAAAGGTGAATAAGCACGTAGTTTACAAGCTTTGCTCTTTTTTTTAAATGGCTCAGCTTAGGCCACATATCTACCTTTCTTTGGGGACAGTTTTTATTGTGAGCAACTCTGTGAGTGCAACACTCCGGGGGTTTTTGATAACCCACGGAGCGGTGCTTGCATCTCCAGGACGTTTGCACTGTCAACTTCACCCCTCCCTTTATTTTATTCATTTTTTTATTTTGGAAATTTGGAGGAGTATGACACGTTTCAGGTATCATTTTTTTGCAATTTATTTTTTGTCTTATGCTTGCATCCTGTGAGGGTGGTTCGGTGAGGAGCCCTGCATTGATAATCTATCAATTTGCCCGGACGGTGTCGTCTTAGCAGTGATATCTTCCACGTGAGAGTGGGTTGACACTCTTTACCCTCTGGCCTTGCAAGGTGGTGGTGAGGTACCTCAGCTCGCCTAGTTTTTTTCTTCCTTTTTTTTACCCGCGGAGTGTCAGTGCCTGCGTCCCAGAGGCGTTTGCACTATCAACTTCACTTTTGTGTTTTTGCTTGTTTTTTTTTACTACGAATCCTTTTCGCATTTTCGAATTTCTCTATAAAAAATACCCTTTAAACCGCAAAAGAGAAATTAGTACTACCCCCTCCCACCCAACGTCGCCTAGTCCCCATTGTTTCGGTTCACACTCAAAAAAAAAAAAAGGAAAAAAAAGTTTTTTGGCCTACTCGCAATATCTGCGTATTGGAAGTGTACCTTAACACAAAACGAAATAATATAAAACAGAGTTTTTTTTTTGTATTCAGCCTCCCAAATCCAGATGTCTGTCGTGCCTGCGAGGGCCCCTTTCATCGGGTTTTCTTTTATTTTATTTGCTTTTCCCTAAAATGTTTACTAATGTCACTGCGAATTCGGGGGATACCTACGGTCTGTGTTTTCCGATGTTTTATACTATCAGAATTCTTCAGCCGCCAGTTGGTATTAAAAAAAAAAAGGGTGTACAGAACCCGTCCTCGGACAAGGTGACTGTCGATACTACAAAAATACCGAACTTCTCATATTCGCCTTCAGTGATTGCCTTTCGCAGTTTCGACAGTACACACGGTGTTTCAATGAAATACCGTTGACGTCTGTTGTTTTCCCCCCCCTTCCTAGATGCATGCGTTTTACGACCTATACATTCAAAAAAAACCCCCTGTGTGATTGGAACCCAAATTCCCGACGTATCCAGTACGTTTCCCTGGTTCCGACCACACCCTTTTTTTTTTCTTGCAAAATATTATAGATATCCAATACCCACTTTGCCCCACGGAATCTCTGTGCTTTGTCACAACGACACCGGGTTTATGAACTGTCTTTTTTCGACGAAAAAAAGCCCCAAAAACCTTGTTTCTAATGAAACGAGAAGCACAATGCCCTTCCTCCCCTTCAGCCAAAAAAAAAAAGAAAAAAAAAAAAAAAAAACGGAAACCTCATTTTAGGTGACTAAGTACGAGAGGCTTAAGTTCATCTCGTCAAACTTTTCTTTTTTTTCCCCCCCTATGCAGTGTATTCGAGACCAGGTGTTTGGCGTCAGAGGCGTGTTCCACAGCCTTGAGCCTCACTTCTCCCTTTCTCCCTTTGCACTCACTTCCCAGCGACCACTGCCTTTGAGGACCCTCAACACTTTTTTCTCGGAAACGAATGGTCTATTATCTATTGTTTAAAATCTTCCGGACTCTGGTGGATTGTAAACGATTCTCTTCGACACCTCGCCTGATTGTAAAACGTACGAAAAGGTTTCAAAAAAAACCCCCCCTTCCCAGAAATCAAAAAGGCCTTTTCCTGAGAATGAAAAAAAAGAAGAAAAAACCCCAACGCGATATCCTGGACTGTGCAGGCTGCTTGCGTGGCAGCTACACTTACAGGTTATCAAACAAAACAACAACAAAATCCAGGGGATAGTGCAGGTCATGCGCGAGAAAACAATATTTTTTTTGTGCAATGGCCCCGCTAAACCCAGATTTATTATCAAAAAATTGAAAAAAAACAAAAAAAAAATCATGTCGGTAGGGAAGGGTGGGGAGCCCTAAGTTGAAACGATAAGGCGCCCTACCTTACTCCCCCCAACCTGATAAATGTCTTGTTCTGTATTCCAGTATTGTCTTCTAAAAAAAAAACCCAAAAAAAAAAATCAAAAAAAAAGTGATACCACGGTTGCAGGTTCGAGTCCTGCTACGGTTGTTTGGTCGTGGGCTGGACCTAAAACTGCATCCGGGGGGGCACTTCCTCTAGAAACCCTGTGAAGGTCTTGGCCTGAGGGTAAAAAGTGCTGGGATGGCTAACCCCTGGGAAGCGAAGGTGGTCACGCACTGTGGAGGGTACTTCCCCTTAAGAGCTGCCCTGATTTGATCTTCCCAGTAACGAAGCGAACGCTGACTAAATAAAAAAGGGGGGTGGGGTGATAAGCAAAATCAAGGAATGGCTTTACTTGAAATAACACTGTGCACAGAGAGAGGAGTATTTCATTTAAGGCCTCCTTGATTGATTACGATTGTGGTAAAGACGTGTGTGTATGTGGGAGGAGAGGCACATCCATCTTTCAAGTTTTCTTTATTTGGAACTGTATTTTCGAAGTCTCGAAAAGTAAATCCCGTATGAGTTTACCAGGTAATGGGAGGGTTATCTACAACAATGTTGTTGTTTTTTTTTTTTTTCCTGAGTCTTGTCAAAACACAGTCTGTTCACAGTCTGTAACAATTCACAGAAAATCTCAAAGCGAAACCCCCCTGACTCCGTCAGCTTGTATTTTTTTTTTTTCTCTTTTGCCCTTTTTTTTGAATCAAATTTAGGAGATTTCAAACAAACGTGATACCCCCCCTTTATAAGATTGTGATCAAGGTGGATCTAAGCACAGGCTTATGGTCATCTTTACCAACTTTTTTTTATATTCTTTAAAGATATGTGCACGAGGCACATTCACCTTACAACTTTTTTTTTTCTTTTTCTCTCTTTTTTTTTTACCAGCTAAGTAAGCCCCCCTCCATGACCTAGAAATACCACCCCAAAACCCACAAACCCATTGCACAAAACCCATCACCACCCTCTCCCCCCACCCTCCCTTCCAAAAAAAAAAAAATCCATTAACATACAAAAACACTAAAAACGATCCCTTCCCCCTCTCTCTCTCTCTTTTCTACCAACTAATCTCAGGCGTTGTAACGACCCACCTTCTTGGCAGCTGATGGTTCTGCCTCTCACCTTGTGGTTGCTCTGAATGAGAAGCAACCCTAGCGGAATTTCCCGCAACAGATTTTGTGGTTGATTGAAAGTTTACTCCCCCAAATAACCCTCAACATTCAGGCATGCTGTCATAGAAAATTCCAAAAAAAAAGTTCATGATTGACGTTCTAGAAATGCGCTTATAAACTTCAACAGATGCAAGGCAACGGAGATGTTCTGATCACGCAGATGAGCGAGGAGCAGGTCGCGCTGCCTGAGGGCTACGGAAGCTTGGAACCGCTTCCTGCTGAGGAGCGTTCCCCATTGCTGGTTTACGAGCGGTGCTGCAGACGTCTGCAGTGTAGGCAGAACAGCGCCGTGTGGGGTGAGCTCAAACGCTACGAGGCGAATCAGTACGGGTTCTCCCTGAAGCTTGAGAATGTGCTGCTTGGACGCAAAGGATGTCTTGCCTTCTTCGACACACTCCGGCACAATGCAATGAAGGACCTCAAAGCGCTGTGCATGCGAGACTGTGGCCTCACCTCTGCAGATGCCTGCGCTGTAACAGAAGTTGCCGTCACCCACCAAGGCATCGTCGGGTTGGATCTCTCGCAGAATTCCTTCGGAAAGCTGACCTCAACAGTGTTTCTCAAATTGCTGCAAGAAAACCCAAGGATCACGCGGCTCAGCATCAGCGCTATGGAGGAGTTTATCGACGAACGGTATCAACCGCGTCTACGAGCGCAGCTGACAGAGAACAAACAGCGTGTCAGTGAGGTGCTCCGTGCCAAGCATGAGGCACGTCTTATGCGTGCCTCCTTTCGACGTCTCTTCAACCTCCACTACGACAAACCACACCACATTCGAGTCACAACCAGTGCTGTTTCCGATTGTGTCAGGAGGGCTGTCCACGGAGGTATCAACGCTGGCCTGGCAGGCTACTTTGGAGACAGAACCGGGCTGAGGCAGTGATTAGAAAGATAGATATTTTGATGGGGGAAAGGGGAAAGGGGGGTGGGGGTGCACGCTGTCGCTCCGAAGGAAGCATTGCAGAATTGCCATTGTATAGGTATGGGGATAAATGGGGTGTCAGAACCAGAACCTTCTAGTGTCTCATCTCCTTGTGTGGGAGGGGTTGTACCGCTTCTGTAAGGGTGCTATCCATTTTGGGTGTGCCGTTTGAGTGCTGAACCTTGGGGTTGATTGCAGACTGTGAAGAATGTCTATGGCAATTGCATGACAAAAAAAAAGAGAGAAAAAATAGTGGAGCACATTCTAGGGTGGCTACACTAATACAACCAAGTTTTCGGAAAAAGAAAGGGGTTATCAAAAAAAGCCTTTTGTGGATCGATTGTAGAATACAAAAAAAAGCAAACAGAATGCACTGGGGGAAAATTTCATATGAATGGTTCATATAAACACCATGGCATATGGTGTTTAGACAAAAAAAGAACAAAAAGGAACAAAAAAAAAAAAAGACAAATTTCAGACATTTCCCCCTCTTTTTGCAGGGTATTTTTGGCGCTGTTTCTACACTGCCAAATTGCCCTCTTTTCCTTTGTCAAATCGAAGAAGAAAAAAAATGAAAAATAAAATGGTGCTTTCGGAAGTCGGTCAACGACCTGTCGGTGACCTGTCAATATCAGGGGGGTGTGTATAAAGTCCCTGTGTCAGCGACCTGTCAATATCGACTCCTCCCGGAGCAGCATAAAAATAAAAGCAAGAAAACAGGGATCGCTGTCTTCAAGCCCTCTACGTTGCTGTGACAGATCATCCCTGCCCCCTCACCCCCTCTTGATTTGGCTAAGCACAGAGAGGCTCAGCCATCCAAAACCTTTCGTCTACACAATCAACCTACGCACAAAAAAAAGATCAGCTTTATTTTTCACCCCTAATTCTCAGCTTCTTCAGCTTCTTATGTGACAAATCACAGTGAGGTTTAGCTCTTTCCCCCAGCCGGAACCTACATACCACCTTATTCTGTGCCTCCCAAAAAAAAATTTTTTTTTTCATTTGGTCCACCCCATATCACACCAAGGTAGTCATAGAACGGAGCCAAACACAGTCAACGAGATATTTTTTGTCAAAATTTCCCTCTCCCACTCATATTTTCAGGACTTTTCAAACAATGTCGTTTCGCACCACGAGCCCCATGCGTAGAAGGGGCAGTGGGAGTGGTGGGACTGGGTCAGGTAGTGCAAGCTCCGCGGTAGGAGCGCTACGTTTGGGTCTGCACCATCCGGGGCTACAGCAGGCACAGCGTGCACTGCCACACCAGACAGAAGACATTGGACGTGGGGGTGGGGTGCCCATCGCGAGCATTGCTGCCCCTCTGCGTCCGCCTACACACAGCACACAGCAGCAGGTGACTGTCTCCCCAAAGCGGGCAGGATCGCTTGCATCTGCCAAGACGCTCTTCCCCCTGCCCTCAGCCCACGCGCAGCCTCCACAAGACGCTGCCATCAACGTTGCAACAGAATCGCCACACCTCATCCACTCCTTCGCAGCCGACACAAAATGCTTCTGCCCCGTAGACCCTACGACCGTGTGGACAGCCGACAGGTCTGGTGCAATCAAAGCCCGCGACGTCCTCTCAGGAGAGGTCACCTCTGAGGTCTTCAGACGCCCCGGAACAATTGCCGCTGCGATGATCAGGGTCGGATTTTTTTTGAAGAACGAAAGCCACGACGGCCCGACAGTGTGGGTCGGGTTCAACGACGGGATTATTCGTGTCTTCAGCATCGCGAGCGGGGCGCTCATTCGGGAGATTGGCAAGCATAATGGCGGTGTCTTTGCGTTGTGCGAGGCTTTTGGCACTGTGTTTTCGAGTGGTGCGGACTGGAAGGTCACGCAGTGGTGCCCTGTGGGGTACCGCCAGGTGCACCAGCTGACGTCCCCGTCGTCTTCCTCTGTGAAGTACATGGTGTCGGGGGAGGCTGGGTGCGCTGTTCTGGTTACCGGTGGGCACGACGGCGTCATCCGCGTCTACTCCAGACCAGACCCACAGAGCTGCTTCGACCTGATCGGGCACACCGCCGCCATCGTTGGCCTGGTTCTCGTCAACGGCATGCTGTGGTCTGCCTCTGACGACCGCACCATCCGCCTCTGGGACCTGCAGGCAAAGAAGGCGCTCCGTGTCATCAACGCACACCCGCCGTACAAGATCACATCTGACATCATTTCAATGCATCAAGTGAATATGGCACAGCTTCAAATCTTTTTGAAGGATGGGTCGGTGATGACTGTCTCGCGAGATACATGCGCCATCACGAATGAGTGGAAGGAGCCATGCGAGGGGAGGCTGACGGAGAAGGCGAATATGAGGCACACTGCAGGGAACGTGGTGGGGCACTTCTCTGGGGATGTGGTGTGGAACGCTGCGTCGGATGGGCGTGTGAAGGTGATGGGGTTCCAGCTAGCGACGCATCCCTTTGCCGAGATGAGCAGCGCGAAGGCGTTGGCGGATGAGCGCCTGGCAGAGGTGGCCACACTGCAGGGGCAGGTACAGGCACTGCAGCAGACAGTGCAGGAGACGTCGTCGCAGATGGAAGCAAAGGAGCGTGAATTCTTCCAGGCTACAGAGTCGTCTGCAGAGGCGCAGGCGGAGGCATACCGACGCCGCCAACAGCAGCACGACCAAATGCAAACCGACGCCACAGACACAATACACGACCTCAAAGCCAAAAACGAGAACCTCCTCTCCAAGATCCACACCATCACCGACAGCCACGAAAGACTCCTCTCCGAAGTCGTTGCCCTCAAGGAACGCAGCGCAGCGGACCACGAAAGCTACCTGCAAGACAAGCAGGAGCACCTCGCAAGCTGCGAAAAGAAGTGTCTCCTCCGCTACGAAACGCAGGTCACAAGCCTCACGAACCAGCTCACCGCAGTCGCGACAGAGAACGAAACACTACGCCAGCAGACCGTGCACCGCGACGAACGTCACATCCAACTCGAAGAAAACCTGCGCGATGCCATCTCCGACACCTCTGAGCTGGCTTCCTTGCGCATTGCGAACAAAGAGGCTGTGGCTGCCATCGGCTCCCTCGAGGTCCAGGTATCCTCTTTGTCGGAGGCGTTGACACTGAGCCAAGAGAAGAACGCACAGCTGAGCGACGACCTGACGCAGGCACGCACGGACCGCGATATGCTTTCGACAGAGGTACGGAGGCTGGGGGAGCTGCTGTCTGAGGTGTCGCAGAAGGCGAAGCAGTACCAGACTGCCTACAACACTGAACTGGAGCGCATCAAGCAGGACCTCTCTTGCGAGAAGCACGACGTGGAACAGAAGCTTGCGGAGGAGCAGAGCCGCACGAGCGAGGTCATGAGCGAGGTCGACAGCCTCAAGAAGGCCAATGACGAACGCGATGCCGTCATTGCCGACCTCAAGGCCAAGCTCCGTGAGCAGCCCGACCTCCTCGACCAACTGAAACGCCAATACGAGCAGGAGATGGCGAAGCTCAGAGACGAGCTCTCCCAGCTCCGCGAAAGCGAGCGGCGTCGTGAAGAGGCGGACCTTGCCTCCACCAACTCCCGCTCCAAGAAGATCAAGAAGGCGCTCGGCGACACCCAAAAGACGCTCAGCGACCTCGGCAAGCTCTCCACCAACGAAGGTGCCACCGAAGACGAGGACCTCATGGAGAGGATCAAGCGTCTGGAGGAAAGCCTCCTTGAGAAGGAAGAGGCACTCAAAAAGGCGGAGGCAGAGCTTGAGCAGCTCAAAGGCGACAGCGCGACAATGGGGCTCTACACGCAGCTGCAGCATGAGCAGGTATGTTGTCATGCGTTTGGCTATACGGTGATCATCTTTACAACCTTTCTCTTTTGTGCGACTGTTCAATGTTTAAATTTTCCTCTCGCCAGCCATATCTTGCATTGTGTGGCAGCATGTTGTCATCGTTCTGCTATCCCCCTTCTTTGTTCACTTTGTTCATGATTTATCTTGTTCAGGTCGTCAAACGCGAGCTGCAGCGCAACAACGAAAACCTCTGCGAAACCATTGAGCAGCTGAAGGAGCGCATCTTGGTGCTCTCCTCCGCAAACCGCACCCTGCAGGGCGAGAACGACCGCCTCCTCTCTGACACAGCGAGCCAGGCTGACGTGCACACCGCAGGCGGCGTCAACTTTGCGCCTATGCCTGGTTCCAACCCGCCAACCTCACGCCACCCAACGAACAACCCATCCTCACATAGGGCCATCTCTGAGTTGGAACCCGACATTCTGCACTCCAAGGTGATTCCTTCAGAGCTCGGGGGCACGTCAGGGATTGCGTCGGGCATTTTGCATGCTTCTGCGTCTGGCCAGCGGGCTGTCCCTGCAGAAAAAATGAACAACGAACTTGACTCGATTGTCTCCTATCTGGACAACATGAAACACAAGCTCGACTCCCTCGAGACTGCTGCGGAGGAGGCTGCCGACCCGTACCTCCGAGAGGCCTTGCTGCAGGAGATCAACACCCTCCACAGGCAGGTGCTTGACGACACACTCTGCCATAAGGCAAGCGGTGCCGCAGTGGGCACCGGAGGTGCCAGTTCTATTGCTGGGCACCTAGCGGATAAGAGAAATATGGATTTGCCCAGCCCAGTTGCAGGGGGGATATTGAAGATGGCGAGTGAAAAGTTTAGTGAAGTGGAAAAGATTTTTGGTCTCGATGATCACGACGTCAAGGACAAACGCAGCGACAAAAGAGCGTCCGATATCGACGGATACGCAAACGGCATTGCCGCCGTCTCCTCCGACGTCATGAGCCCCCGCAGCGCCGCGACAGCCTCCAGCCCAGCCAACTTCCCTTCCTTCAACCCCAACTCCATGGCAGGCTTGGTGCGCAGCGCCTACGGCTTCTCCTCAGACGTAAACACACACGACGTGCACCCATCGTCGTAGATCACCCCCACCCCTTCCCAAGCCTTGTTTAGAATACTAGATTATACAATGAGTTAGAAAAAGCTAAAAAAGGTTTGCCCCAATTTGTTCAGAGTGTTGTGAGTCGTATTTTTCTGTGGGGGGTGGGTAGGTGCGGTCGATCACGACGGGACCCAGTGACAAGGCAAGGTGTAGCGGGGGTTATGGTGTACGTTTTCTTTTAGAAGGTAGGACTCAGATAGTCGTGGCAGATTTTTCTTTTGCAACCCTGACCCACCCCCACCCAGGCTGCCTTTTGAATTAACAAATAAGATGGCTCGTTGCACCATGACTGTGTCGGCAGCAATGCTGATAGTGGTGTGTACGCTGGTTGTGCCTACTACGGGCTCCACTGCCGGATGCGAGGATGCAAGAAAGGTTGCGCTTGAACGCAATCCCGCCGACATGTACGTCCCCAAGTGCACAGAGAGGGGCACGTATCAGCGCCGCCAGTGCGAGGATGAGGCTAGAGATGATTGCTGGTGTGTCGACGAGGTCACAGGCAAGAGAAACAACAACTATGGTCGTGCGTGTGATATCGAGCCCGTCCCGTGTACCACTGCACGCAAAGATGCGCTCAAAGTAAGACGTGTCGGCGGGTATGTTCCAAAGTGCGCAAAAGACGGAACCTACCTTCTGCGCCAATGCCAAGGTGGGGTGCAGGACCTCTGCTGGTGCGTCGACACTTTCACAGGGGAGCGGAGCAAAATGACTGGCCAGAAATGCGACAGAGAGCGCAAACCCACGGAGTGTGAGACCATCCGCGAGCACGCCCTCACCTCAAAGCTCGTGGGCGCGTACATCCCGGCGTGCTCCGGGGATGGGAGGTATGAGGCACGCCAATGCCAGAGCGGGACAAACAACCACTGCTGGTGCGTCGACGTGGTCACGGGGAAGAAGAATGGATTCACCGGCGAGGCGTGCGACAAGGAGGCAGAAGGGGATCTGTGAGGTTGTGGTGTTCAGTCCACCATGCCAGTCACTTGCTTGTGTCGGTTAACGTTGTACACTAAAATAACGAAGACTATATTTTGTTGTCCAACCAATCCTACCCAACCTCACCCACATACAACCATACGCTACAGGAAAACACAACACAACTTGAACACACTCCCAAAGAGCGACCAGCACCATGAAGATGTTGCTGGTTCTTTGCACGGCCGCCGCCGCCACGGCGCTGACACCGTGCCAGAATGAGACTCAGAACCTGGTACCCAACCCAGGTGGCTACGTCCCGAGATGCGAAGCTGACGGGTCGTACGTGATGCAGCAGCGCGACGGGTCAGACGTCTTCTGTGTCAACCCTGACACAGGTGACAAGACAGGCGCACCCCTCTCATCGTGCGATATGCTGTGTGATGCTGCCAGAAACATTGCCTACAGCTCGAATAACATGAACCGGTTCGTGCCGGTATGCGATGATGACGGCAAGAGATGGCGCATGATGCAGTGCAAGGCCGGGGGCTGTTACTGCGTCGATGTGTCAACAGGTATTACTCTCGCGGACAACGCATCCGAGTGTGGCTACAACTGTTCAGAAATCTCTGCCGGTCTTCGGAACGTGACCTCCACACCACTGATCGGGCAATACATCCCCCAATGCACTGCCGAGGGTGCGTTCACATCACGCCAGTGTCACGGCAGCACCGGGAAATGTTGGTGTGTCGACCCCGTAACAGGTGTCAAGAACGGCAAAACTGGGGACAACTGCGACACAGAAGCATCTACTCCGTGTCAGGTGGCACTGAACCTGGCCGTTACCATGAACCTCGTCGGCGGCT
The DNA here is from genome assembly GCA_964035575.1 of Rhynchopus sp. YZ270_cl-10. Taxonomy (NCBI): domain Eukaryota; phylum Euglenozoa; class Diplonemea; order Diplonemida; family Diplonemidae; genus Rhynchopus; species Rhynchopus sp. YZ270_cl-10. Next base: position 603,934 of record OZ037847.1, on the reverse strand, counting down.
TCACCCCTAACTGCACTACTGACGGCATGTACGCCCCTCGTCAGTGCCAGGGCGGCACCCACGGTTGGTGCTGGTGTGTGGACACCCTCACTGGAGAGAAGACCGGAATGACTGGTGATGCCTGTGACGTGGCGGTCACCACTGTGCAGACATGCGCTGAAAAGGTTGCCGACCTGAAGGACAAGCCTGCCCTGATCGGTGCTTTCGTTCCGAAGTGTGCTGACGATGGCTCGTACCTGGCGAAGCAGTGCTGGGGAAGCACAGGAACATGCTTCTGCGTGGACACTCTCACTGGAGAGAAGAACAACATGTCGCTGACCACGTGCTCCCCTGTCACCACTGTGCAGACATGCGCCGAAAAGGTTGCCGACCTGAAGGACAAGCCTGCCCTGATCGGTGCTTTCGTTCCGAAGTGTGCTGACGACGGCTCGTACCTGGCGAAGCAGTGCTGGGGCAGCACTGGAACATGCTTCTGCGTGGACACTCTCACTGGAGAGAAGAACGGGATGACTGGTGATGCCTGTGACGTGGCGGCACCGAAACCGCTAACCTGCACGGAGAAGATGAACATGGTGAGCACCATCTACATCCCTGGTGCGGTCTACCCCAAGTGCACAGCGGATGGATCCTACGAACCCAAACAATGCAACAACCTTGGCGAGTGCTTCTGTGTGGACACTCTCACTGGAGAGAAGAACAACATGTCGCTGACCACGTGCTCCCCTGTTACCACCGTGCAGACATGCGCTGAAAAGGTTGCCGACCTGAAGGACAAGCCTGCCCTGATCGGTGCTTTCGTTCCGAAGTGTGCTGACGATGGCTCGTACCTGGCGAAGCAGTGCTGGGGAAGCACTGGAACATGCTTCTGCGTGGACACTCTCACTGGAGAGAAGAACAACATGTCACTGTCCGCGTGCTCCCCTGTCACCACCATGCAGACATGCGCTGAAAAGGTTGCCGACCTGAAGGACAAGCCTGCGCTGTTGGGTGCCTTTGTGCCGAAGTGTGCTGACGACGGCTCGTACCTTGCCAAGCAGTGCTGGGGCAGCACTGGAACGTGCTTCTGCGTGGACACCCTCACTGGAGAGAAGAACAACATGTCGCTGTCCGCGTGCTCCCCTGTCACCACCGTGCAGACATGCGCCGAAAAGGTTGCCGACCTGAAGGACAAGCCTGCGCTGATCGGTACTTTCGTTCCGAAGTGTGCTGACGACGGCTCGTACCTGGCGAAGCAGTGCTGGGGCAGCACTGGAACATGCTTCTGCGTGGACACTCTCACTGGAGAGAAGAACAACATGTCGCTGTCCACGTGCTCCCCTGTTACCACCGTGCAGACATGCGCTGAAAAGGTTGCCGACCTGAAGGACAAGCCTAGGCTGATCGGTGCTTTCGTTCCGAAGTGTGCTGACGACGGCTCGTACCTGGCGAAGCAGTGCTGGGGCAGCACTGGAACATGCTTCTGCGTGGACACTCTCACTGGAGAGAAGAACAACATGTCGCTGACCACGTGCTCCCCTGTCACCACTGTGCAGACATGCGCCGAAAAGGTTGCCGACCTGAAGGACAAGCCTGCCCTGATCGGTGCTTTCGTTCCGAAGTGTGCTGACGACGGCTCGTACCTGGCGAAGCAGTGCTGGGGCAGCACTGGAACATGCTTCTGCGTGGACACTCTCACTGGAGAGAAGAACGGGATGACTGGTGATGCCTGTGACGTGGCGGCACCGAAACCGCTAACCTGCACGGAGAAGATGAACATGGTGAGCACCATCTACATCCCTGGTGCGGTCTACCCCAAGTGCACAGCGGATGGATCCTACGAACCCAAACAATGCAACAACCTTGGCGAGTGCTTCTGTGTGGACACTCTCACTGGAGAGAAGAACAACATGTCGCTGACCACTTGCTCCCCTGTCACCACTGTGCAGACATGCGCCGAAAAGGTTGCCGACCTGAAGGACAAGCCTGCCCTGATCGGTGCTTTCGTTCCGAAGTGTGCTGACGACGGCTCGTACCTGGCGAAGCAGTGCTGGGGCAGCACTGGAACATGCTTCTGCGTGGACACTCTCACTGGAGAGAAGAACAACATGTCGCTGTCCACGTGCTCCCCTGTTACCACCGTGCAGACATGCGCTGAAAAGGTTGCCGACCTGAAGGACAAGCCTAGGCTGATCGGTGCCTTTGTGCCGAAGTGTGCTGACGATGGCTCGTACCTTGCCAAGCAGTGCTGGGGCAGCACTGGAACGTGCTTCTGCGTGGACACCCTCACTGGAGAGAAGAACAACATGTCACTGTCCGCGTGCTCCCCTGTCACCACCGTGCAGACATGCGCTGAAAAGGTTGCTGACCTGAAGGACAAGCCTGCGCTGTTCGGTGCCTTTGTGCCGAAGTGTGCTGACGACGGCTCGTACCTGGCGAAGCAGTGCTGGGGAAGCACTGGAACGTGCTTCTGCGTGGACACCCTCACTGGAGAGAAGAACAACATGTCCCTGACGGAGTGCGCAGTTAGCTCACCACCGACTTGTGCTGAGAAGGCTGCAACCACCTCCCGCAGCAGCAACACTCTGGTAGGTCACTACACACCTCAATGCGCGGCTGATGGCTCGTACCTTGCCAAGCAGTGCTGGGGAAGCACGGGGCAGTGTTGGTGTGTCGACACCTTGACAGGAGAGAAGAACAACATGTCGCTGTCCACGTGCTCCCCTGTTACCACCGTGCAGACATGCGCTGAAAAGGTTGCCGACCTGAAGGACAAACCTGCGCTGTTCGGTGCCTTTGTGCCGAAGTGTGCTGACGATGGCTCGTACCTTGCCAAGCAGTGCTGGGGCAGCACTGGAACGTGCTTCTGCGTGGACACCCTCACTGGAGAGAAGAACAACATGTCGCTGGCCACGTGCTCCCCTGTTACCACCGTGCAGACATGCGCTGAAAAGGTTGCCGACCTGAAGGACAAACCTGCGCTGTTCGGTGCCTTTGTACCGAAGTGTGCTGACGACGGCTCGTACCTTGCCAAGCAGTGCTGGGGAAGCACTGGAACATGCTTCTGCGTGGACACTCTCACTGGAGAGAAGAACAACATGTCGCTGTCCGAGTGCTCCCCTGTCACCACCGTGCAGACATGCGCTGAAAAGGTTGCCGACCTGAAGGAAAAGCCTACGCTGATCGGTGCCTTTGTGCCGAAGTGTGCTGACGACGGCTCGTACCTTGCCAAGCAGTGCTGGGGCAGCACAGGAACGTGCTTCTGCGTGGACACTCTCACTGGAGAGAAAACCGGAATGACTGGTGATGCCTGTGACGTGGCGGCACCGAAACCGCTAACCTGCACGGAGAAGATGAACATGGTGAGCACCATCTACATCCCTGGTGCGTACACCCCGAAGTGTACTAGTAGTGGCGCGTACGAGGCACATCAGTGCAACAACCTTGGTGAGTGCTTCTGTGTGGACACTCTCACTGGTGCGAAGAACAACATGTCGCTGACCACTTGCACACCTACCACAACTGTTGATAACACAACTGAAGCGAAGACGCATTGCCAGAGGACGCAGCACACTGCACAGAACAGAACAGCCCAGAACCACGTTGGAGTCTTTGAGCCGAAGTGCAATGCGCACGGACACTACGAGAAGAGACAGTGTTCCGGCAGCATCCGCTCGTGCTGGTGTGTCGACGAGCTCTTTGGGGAGCGCACCGGGATGAAGGGCGACTCCTGCAACGTGGGCGAGTGCTTCCTCGCGAAGAAGCTTGCCGTGAGCAAGAACGCGAGCTACGTGCCCATCTGCGAGGAGGACGGCACGTTTGCAAAGAAGCAGTGTTTCGGCGAGAAGTGCTTCTGTGTCGACGGCCACCAGCACCAGACCATTAACAAGACACGCAATCTCACTGAGTGCGAGGAGACAAAGTGCGCCAGACACAGACGCGAGGGCACTTCCGACCT